>JAOTOM010003619.1:0-170884 GCA_034440615.1 Ashinkailepas kermadecensis
CGCGATGACTGGGTGGTGTGCGCGCGATGACTGGGTGATGTGCGCGCGATGACTGGGTGATGTGCGCGCGATGACTGGGTGGTGTGCGCGCGATGACTGGGTGGTGTGCGCGCGATGACTGGGTGATGAACGGAGCGGATGCCGCGGCCGCCGGTCGTGCGGGCCCGTGGTGGTAACGCCGGCGGCGGCGCCCTTTAATTTCGTGCTGCTTTGGACGTATTCTGACTCCGTGTGTTCCCATACTCGTTTGGTCGTTTAAGGCTGATCCCTCTGCAGTAGCGAAGTTGGCAACCCGGAGCTTGCGGACTGGTTTCTTCGAATGGTGACACGAACGAATATCCGTGGCGAAATATATTGGAAAAACACACTAAAACGCTGAACCTGTGCTCATGTGGGAGGGAGACGGATTATCGCACCCTCGCTCTTTTCTCAAATATCTGGCGGACGGATTGGCGCAGTGATCTGAAACTTTGCATGTCTTTTCCTGTATGAATTTTACATTTGTTTTGCAGAACATTCCAACTCTGTGTCATGTGAGATCACTGACCTAATTTAGGTCAACGAAATAGACTTCCTCAACAGGATGTACGTTCATTGTTTTTTTAAAGGTGAATCGATATCTTTGGAACTTACAAGTGTAGCAGTACATGGCAGAAAAGGCAGTCTATGTGATACATTTTTTTTCTTCTTCGGTAGATGCTGCGCTGCCTGATGCATGATCGGGTCCATGATGGACTACGTTCGAGCTCTGACACTAATTTGAGCAGATTTATGGGGGTCTTCAGTCTCAAGCATCTGGCTATTCCGCATATCATGTTATTCCTTGATCCGATAAAATACACGCGGCTTATGGTCAAGCCATAGCCCCAGTGTACGAGTGAATCCTGCCCATCTTCCTGGAACTAATATGTGTGCCCAAATATCAATAATTTGCATATCCGCAGGTGAAAAATGGCACCGCATTCGACGGCAAGGTAGCGAAGTGCCTTCTAGATCTGCCAAGATCCAAAGGGTTATCCAAGACCATTTAAGGATACTGACCTCAAACCGATACATTTGCTTGCCTAAGCCATCAAACGATGTCACTTTTGGCCTATGTTTCTTCGAAATACGCCGATTTATCGATTATTATGATTATTATGTTTTATTATGATTCTCCAATACATATTACTCCGTGACCTAGCGCAGGCACATGTGACCTACGGCTTGATCATGACCCTGGGATATAGATGAAGTTCGCCATTTTCATAGAACTGAAACTCGTTCCTATCGTACTCTGCACTTATACGTTGTACAGAGTTCACCAAATTCGAATTCATGTTCACAAAGTATCCTCGGAGTCAGGCCGGGTCGAAAAGGTCATTAAAGGTCATCAAAGGTCATCCATGGCCATAAAAAGTCACTGATCTCCTGACCGCCTACATGCTTGCGACTGACGTCACCTCTGTGACTGGGTCACAGTTTTAGACTAATTTTTTAATCATGGCTAGCCGTAACTAAATATAGCTTATTGGTTGCGGTACGAAAATATGTGTGGGTGTTTGTGTGTGTGTGCATATGTGTGCGTATGTGCATTGTTCATCAGCTGAACATTTGAATTGTCATTCCATCTCGGCAAAGTTCCATGTTTGTAGCCTCGCAGAAATACTGCCTTACCTCGACTAAAAATACTCCTCCGAAAAAGAAGTACAATACGCTTGGGTTTCCGCAATGATTGCCCTAGTGACATCAGCATTGACCCTAAGTCAAGCATTTTAGTTTTATTCTTCAAATTTCATTATTGCTTGCACCATTGGGTTTCCATGTTCTCTGTGGGTAGCATCGCTTTTGAGTCTTGAGCGGGAGCTCATCACCCTCCTCTGCCGGCGAAAGTGGCTCGGGATATACCATTCACCTTTGTTCTAAGCTATAGAAGATGCGGAAAACGGCACGACACAGCTGTATCCCTAAAGTTGGAGAGCCACTTCAACTGTTTTTATCTACCTGTTTTGGTTGACGTTCCACGCCAAATCAAGTGAAGCAGGTGAGTGTTGGCGATGCGATCAGACGCCCGGGCGCCGCCAAACTCTTTATGCCATGGTCGTGAAGCAAATTGTATTTCGTGATTCAACATTGGTGACATGGAAACTGAAGACCGGTCTAACACCGTGTTACGTAAAAATACCAAGATTAGCGGTCAGTTTAAGATCAAGGACCAGGACATTTGTGATTACCTGACGAAGTTGGATCATTTTGAAACAGATTGTGCTGATGGAAAGGAAGTGGTACAAATGCAATCATGTTTCTCATTTTTCTTAGGAGCTATAAGTCCCATACGTAAAATGAAAATGCTTTGCAACTTAAGAAAAACATGAAAGTTCCCAATCATATTTGGCGACCCTACTAACATCAGGAGCATATTTGTCTTGCACAAATATATCCGAAAATCCTCATGCACACATTTTTCACTTCAGAATAGTCCGAAATTTAGTCTCCAGAACTTGTGTGTGGTGCATACATTCCCGGAGCGTTTCAGGTCCAATCTAAATGACCTGACGTAATACTGACTTGAAGTTTGGATCACTTTTAGAAGGCATGATTTGCCAATATCCATGTTCCAGTTTAAATATCATGGAGTGTAACTCATGACGTAAAAATGCATTGACTCAGTTTATAACTTGCTATTTTACAACTTTTATAACGTTTATAACTATAATATATTGCACTTGACCTAGTGATCTTACCTGAGGTAATTCGTTGGATAGATTTGAATGTTCTTTTCACACAGATGTCTATGCAAATATTTTTGCATGGGGAATGGTCCGTTGATGGGTAGCTTTCGAGCATGTGCTAACCCATGGGAATGCAAGGGCGTCTCAAACGTGCGTCACTGAGCTACTCAATGTTAAGCTCCCTGACGGGCCTGTTAGTTTCTCCAACACAAAATGCATGGCGGCATGCTTTGCAAGCAATTTTGTATGCCACATTATTTTGGTGCATTTATCTTTAGGCTATTTATGCATGTGTGGCATACTCTGTTGCCGAAAGGACACTGATGATTTTGTAGGGCTGATTTTACTAATCTGGATTTCAGTATACCACTACTAGTCCACGCCACCTATAAGTTGCTTTATTCTAGATGATTTTACAATCCGATTGACACTTCTGCGAATTGTTTCATATTTAATTGGTAGTCTGATGTAATTATCCCCTTCTGTTTTGTCCCGTTGATTCTGCTTTCGTTAGTGCTGTTGCTCTGGCCTTTTCCGGCCTAATATTGCGCCCACTGCCCTGCAAGAGATAATTGTCAATCACTGAGCGGTGTATAGTTTCAAAGACGTGAAGAGCAGAATCTAATTGTCTCTCCACACCACAGGCACTGCACACAGTGAAGCACTGTTGGGTTTCGGTGGTGGGGGAGAGGCTAATGTAACACGGACGAGGTTGGTAACCGAAACGAGGAGAAAGAGAGAGAGAGAGAGAGAGAGAGAGAGAGAGAGAGAGAGAGAGAGAGAGAGAGAGAGAGAGAGAGAGAGAGAGAGAGAGAGAGAGAGAGAGAGAGAGAGAGAGAGAGAGAGAGAGAGAGAGAGAGAGAGAGAGAGAGAGAGAGAGAGAGAGATATATATATATATATATATATATATATATATATATATATATATATATATATATATATATATATATATATATATATATATATATATATATATATATATATATATATATATATATATATATATATATATATATATATATATATATATATATATATATATATATATATATATATATATATATATATATATATATATATATATATATATATATATATATATATATATATATATATATATATATATATATATATATATATATATATATATATATATATATATATATATATATATATATATATATATATATATATATATATATATATATATATATATATATATATATATATATATATATATATATATATATATATATATATATATATATATATATATATATATATATATATATATATATATATATATATATATATATATATATATATATATATATATATATATATATATATATATATATATATATATATATATATATATATATATATATATATATATATATATATATATATATATATATATATATATATATATATATATATATATATATATATATATATATATATATATATATATATATATATATATATATATATATATATATATATATATATATATATATATATATATATATATATATATATATATATATATATATATATATATATATATATATATATATATATATATATATATATATATATATATATATATATATATATATATATAGAGAGAGAGAGAGAGAGAGAGAGAGAGAGAGAGAGAGAGAGAGAGAGAGAGAGAGAGAGAGAGAGAGAGAGAGAGAGAGAGAGAGAGAGAGAGAGAGAGAGAGAGAGAGAGAGAGAGAGAGAGATAGGGGAGGGGAGGCAAGGAGAGAGTGAAAGAGTGTGTGAGATAGTGGGAGGGAGTGGGAGAGTGAGTTTGATTTTATTATGTTAGGCACTTCGGCCTGTTCAGGCCATTTCGTGCCGTGAATCGAAATAGAGATAAAATATTATGTTCTAAAAGTCAATTTACAAGTCCTGAAGTAAGTTGGTTTTTCGGAGAAAAATGAAAAGGAGATTGGGGAGAAAAGGGTGTGTATCTCCTAATAGTGTGGGCAAAGAAAAGGGGATGTTGTGTGCACGGCAGTAGTTGGTAAGTGTTTTTCGATGTTCATGGTAATGTTGACAGTGTAGGAGAATATGTGAAACGGTAAGATGAGTGTTGCATGATGGGCATGAAGGTCGAGGTGAAGCAGTGTAAATATATCGATGGGTGAGAAAAGTGTGACCTATGCGGATCCGCGATATAACTTTTTCTTCTTGTCTGTTTTTGATATGATGTGGTCCAGTTTTCGATGACAGGTTTGATGAGACGTAATTGTGTGTGGTTTGTGGTTTCAGTCCATTGTTGGTTCCAAAAATGTCGAATGTTCTGTCGTATTGCTGATTTGATGGCGTCAAAATGTGGTGGGATTTCTGTGATGTGTGGTAATTGTAATGATTGTTTTGCGAAATTATCTGCTTCCTCGTTTCCTGGGATGCCACAGTGACTGGGCACCCACAGGAAACGGACCTTCATGCCCATCAGATGAAGTGTTTCAAGTGTGTCATAAAGGGAAAAATGGCAATGGTGCGAAAAGGAAAGTGAAGAAAGAGATTAAAGAACAGATTTTGAGTCGGAACAAATGACGACATGGCGCATGGGGTGACAAATTGAACGGTTGCAGACATAGCGAAGGGCAGTGAGAATGGCGTGCAATTCGGCGATGAAAATGGAGGTCCCGTTTGGCAAGCGATGTTGTTTCGTGTATGTACCGGAAACAATGGCATTTCCTGTGTAATTTGCGTCTTTAGATCCGTCGGTGAAAACAAAAGGAATATGGCGATAACGGGAACGAAAGTGGAGGAATTTTTGTTTGACGTATTCTGGACAAAGTTGTAATTTTGGAGTGGTGGTGAGATATAAAATATTCCGTTCGGTCATCTGCCACGGTGGTGTAGTTGGTGGAGGAAGAGCAGTAACATGTGGAATATTGTATTTGAGTTGTGTAGAAAAAGTTTTGATACGTGAAGCTATGATAAGGCCGGTTCGCTTTTCGGCGGGACCTAAATATTCGTGGTGTAGATTTGGGAGAATTTGTAAAGATGCGTGTGTGAGGTGGTGTTCTCTAAACTGAATTTTTGTGGCATACCTAAGTGTTTGCTCCATTCTTCGGAGAGCTAGTGGTCCGTTTCCTGATTCGGTTTGTAGAGAAGAAATGGGAGTTACTTCTCTTACATAGCACATTACTTACATTGCACTCGATCATTGCACCGAGTGCTATGCGGATAAATTCATTTTGTAAGGTGGCCAAAATGTTCAAAGCGGAGGTCCTGCCACCTACGTAAACTACCGAACCATATTCTATAATGGGAAGAACCAAGGATTTGTGCAAGTGTAAAAGCGTATCACGATCGGATCCGAATGATGAAGACGTAATGCAGCGAAATAAATTGAGTCGGTGAAAACATTTGGTCTGGACGTGTTTGATGTGTTAATGCATGGAAAGCCTACGATGAAAAATAATGCCAAGAAATTTAAAAGAACTTACAAAAGGTATGTCAGTGTTTCCGAGGTGAAGCGGTGTTTCCGGATGTGGGCTTGGAGGTGATTTGCTAAATATCATGGTGGCAGATTTTGGAGGCGAAAATGTGAAACCGTGTTTGAGAGACCATTGGTATACCTGGTCAAGTGCGTTTTGGAGTCTAATTAAGCAATGCTTTCCATTTTTATCTGTGCACCAAATAGCGCTGTCATCGGCAAAAAGGGAGACTGATAACTTAGGTGGCATGTCGGCGAAAATATCGTTAATGATGATGTTAAATAAAACTGGCGATAAACAGCTTCCCTGTGGTAATCAGTTTTTCATGAAATGCTACTCGGAAATCGCTGACCGGCACCGGAGATTAAAATAACGGGAACCAGACAAAAATCCTATCAAATAATGAGCTAAATTCCCTTTGACGCCGATGTGAAGAAGTATGGAAATTAATGCGGGTTTGTACACCATATCATATGCTTTGCTAATGTCTAAAAATACTACGATGGTGTGTTGATGTTTTGTATAACCAAGGCGGATGTCCGTTTCTAATCGAATGAAATGATCTATTGTGCTGTGTCCATGACGAAAGCCGCATGGAATCGGAGATAAAAGATAATTTGTTTCTAGGTGCCAGGTCAGTCTTTTTATAATCATATGTTCCAAAAGTTTTCCTAGACAACTGGTGAGAGCGATGGGTCGAAAATTGTTGGGGTTACTGTGATTTTTTCCGGGTTTTGGTATAGGAATGATGAGGGTTTCCTTCCAGGATTCGGGGGAAATATGATCTAACCATAATTAATTAAATGTTCGCAAGATGCAATGTTTCGTGTCGTCGGATAAATGTCTGAAAAAAGAATAATGCAATTTGTCGGGACCTACAGAAGTATTACGGGCAGAGGAAATTGCAGTATCCAGTTCTGAAATTTGAAAAGGAGCATTGTATGTTTCAGTGTTGTCGGAATCGAATTATGTCAAATCGGTGTGAAAAGTGTGTTGTGCATTTTGTACGAATTCCGGTTTGTAGTTGTTATCAGAGCTACTGTGGGCCATGGTGTCCGCTATTGTATTTACTATTGTTTGTGTGTCTGTAATGGTGGTATTTTGGATTTTGAGGGCCGGGAGTGATTTAAATGGGATGCGTCCTGACAACCGGCGGATTAACTGCCAGATTTTGCTTAGAGGTGTTTGAGAGGTGAGTTGTCGCAAATATGAAGACCATGAACGGCGCCTAGCATCGCGAATGATGCGGCGGGTTCGAGCTCGTTCCTGGTTTCGATGAAGTAAATTACATGAATCGGGATGTCTAAGATATTTTATAAATGCTCGTTTTCTAACTGCGATGGCTTGTGCTACTTCGGGGCACCACCAAGGTACTGGTGTTCTTTTTGTGAAAGGTTTTGTTAGTGGAATAGCGGTAGAAGCTGCTTCGAAAAGTGTTTTGGGGTTGTATGGAATATGTGAAAGTTCATGAAATGTTGTTCAATCGGCCTTAAAAATTTTCCAGCGGGGGATAAAACTGAGTGTGGTATCGGTCGCAGTTGAAAATATGGGTGTTAATTTGATGGGGTAGAGGTCGCTGTCATGAATGTCGGTGTCAATGGTCCAGTCAAAATCATTGGCTAGACTCGGAGAGCATATTGATAAATCAATAGCTGTTCTTATATTATGTCCAAGATGGAAAAAAAGTTGGTTCTCCGGTGTTAAGTAGTACTAAATTATGTCGGTCCAAAATTTGTTCAATGATGCGGCCTCGAGTGTCTCTATGTATAGGTGCTTGATCCCAGGCTGGACTATGTGCATTAAAGTTTCCGAGTAATGTGAATTGGTTCTTGAAATGTGCTATAAGGTTTTCTAATTGTGTCAAAACATGTGTATTGTCGGTGTGTGGTGGAATATAAATGGAACATACATCCATATTCCTGCCATGCAAACGTAAAGTACAAGCTATTGCTTGTAAAGGTGAATTAAGTGTAATTTGTGTATGTGTAAAATCATTGTTGATGTTATGTGCTGTACCGCCACTGCGATGTGGTCCACGGACCTCGTCGTGACGGTAAAGTGAGTAATTGAAAAGATTGAAGTTATATATATCTGTAGGCAAAAACCATGTTTCTTGGAGTGCGATGAGAATAGGTGTGAGAATACTGAAAAATGCTTTCATTTCGGCCCATTTGGAGAATAAGCTTCGGCAATTCCATTGTAAGAATGCAGACATTGGGATATGAAGTATTAATGTTTGTCGGCACCTTTCGGTGCGTGGCGTATCCAAGATTGCAGCTCAGACGGGCATGTGGGTTGGGTGCGGACGGCGGTGGTTGACCCGCCCGAGCCGTCCGACCGACCGGTGACCTTGGCATGGTCACGGCGGCCGGCCACTGCCGCGGGGGATGCCCGCCCGCTGGAATGTGTCGGTCGGGTCACGTGGCCGCCGATCGGCACTGGACGCGTCGGGCTTGATCGGCGGCCCACCGAAGTGGTACGCATTTCCCCAGCAGCCGAATGGCTGCGGGGTCTGGCATTCCTTGTGAAATTTTCCTGAGTGTGTGGAGCCGGAGTGGTCTTTGTGTTGGAAGCCACGGTGTTTTGTGTCGGTGTGGTCAGTGGTGTGAGTATTTTTAAGTGGAGCTAAGCAGGGAATGATGTCGGTTTGCATCGAAGTAGAAGTGGTGTTGACGCGAGGGGTGGGGGGAGCAATGCTGGTCGCCTGTGCGTACGTTTTGGTGGAGGGGGAGGTGGTCTCGACAGACCGCCTGGCCTGGGGGTAGGACACCCCGGTCGTGGCTTTGACTGCGCAGACCCCCTTCTCCTTGCGCCAAACTGGACATAGGGGTGATGTGGTCAGGTGGTCGGATGTGTTACAGTTGAGGCAGTGGGCAGGCTTGGAGCAGGTTGAATCGGGATGGGGTGGTTCGCCGCACTTGGGGCAGCGGGCTGGTTGGCGACAAGTTTTACTGCCATGGCCGAAGCGCTGGCAATTAAAACAGCGGAGAGGAATTGGAATAAAGACACGGACTTGGTATCGGATGTAGCCGGCTAGGAGGGTCTTGGGAAGAGTGGTAGAATTGAAGGTAATGACAAGGAGGCTCGTATCACGTTTCTGGCCGTCTTTAAAGGAAGTGATGCGTCGGACGTGGGTCACCCCTCCGGCCTGAGCTCCGCCTGGATATCTTCCTCAGACATGAAGCGGAGCTCCGGCGCGAAGGCGGTGCCCTTGGTGGTGTTGCGGTTAGAATGGAGAGTGATGGTGACGGATTTTCCACAAAATGTGGTGGTGCGGAGGAGAGCTTTGGTTTGGGCTCGGGATCGGGTTTTAATAACCAAGGTTTCGTTCGCAGGGGCTTCAATGTCGGGATTGGCTAGGGAGCAGATGGCAAGGAGTTGTTTAGTCGGCCAGAAAACGTTGATACGGCGAAAGGAAACGGACTCCTCGACAGGCTTGACGACGATGTACGAGCCAGCACTGTCGAGGTAGGGTTCGATGGGTTGGATTGGTTCAGGTTGGAAGGGCGTGGTCTGGGTCGGGCGTTGGTCAGCGACGTGGATCGTGATGGTTTGGTCTGGATTGCGAGACGGGTTCGTGCTCTTGGAACGAGCAGGTGTCGACGAGGCGCAAAGGGCTTCCATGGCGTCATCAAGGGGAATTGTCCGGCGTGGGTCATCAATGGTTGTGTCGAGAGGTTGGGCATCAGGGGCCGAGTCCGGGGTCGCGCAACGGTCATCTGGTGTGGTCAGCGGGGGAAACTCAGACTCGGAGTCCTGTGGCGAGGTGGGGTCATTATCCCTTTTCCTCTTTTTCCCCATCACGGGGAAAAACCCGTACTGAACGAAATCTAAATAAACACGCAGAACAAAGGGAACGGAAATACTACGACGATGTAAACCGAGTGGGGCGACGGGTGTCACCCCACAAGAGAACGAAATGAGAAAAAGAGCGACGGGTGTCGCCCCACGAACATTAAAAATAAAGAACTGCAGTAACAAGCAGTCAGTCGCGCCAAAAAATATGGCACAGCGGAGTAGTCAGAGGGCTCTGGTCAGGTGCGAGCGGATAGTACTGAATACTCCATGTGGGAGAGTGAGACAGATAGCTCATTTTCGGTAGAATCTAATCTGTATTATATCGTTGGTATTTGCAGTTGTATTTGTATTGCCATCAACGTCAAGGTGCTCATTTTCCCAATGAATGATGCTGTCAGTGAATATGCAGTTCAGACACAAAAATACAGTCCAAGTCACAATCAATATGGTCAGCTACAAACAGATACACACGAACACACACCGTGTGTACGTTAGGTTACCAGTATTCGCTTGACGAGTCCGTGAAACTCGGGGCGTTGGAGTTATAAATGAATGCGGTATACGCGAAAAATCAAAAGTGTTGAGGTACAAGTAACATGGGAAATGGATGCGAATAGATAGACTACGCCAAACAGCGTTCACTGGAGCAAACGGGGCATTTCACAGAGCATGGGTATGTGTCGGGAGCCACGGAACAGACAGGCTAAACGCTAACAGCAGATTAGGGCTGTCAATTATCGCATATTAAGTGTTCAACAAGAACACGAGGCCGTAGTGTGCCAACCGATACTTAATGGAGCAAATGCTAAAACGAGATAAAATAGTGATCTAGTCTTGGCTCGCGATGAGTTGTCCGAGTTCAAAGCTAGCCGCATGAAGACTTTGTGCTGGACTGGCTCCAGGTGCTTCAGGTAGGCGTCATCTGTCCCAGCGCACACAACACAGCTGTGCTCAACGGTGGAGCGACCGTCCTGTGATCAAAGCGGCGTTCTGTTGTGGCGTTTGAGCATACTGCATGCGGTTACACTACTGCGGATGACAAGACCGAGCATGCCGTACACCTTGGCTGTAGTCAAGTCAATGTGGGGAGCAAATGTAAGTTTTGTGTCGAGTACAACACCTGGATCCCGGGTGCCGGTTGGGCGCTCTGAGGCGGTGTCATTCTGAGGCGGTGTCGTTCTGAGGCGGTGTCGTTCTGAGGCGGTGTCGTTCTGAGGCGGTGTCGTTCTTAGGCGGTGTCGTTCTGAGGCGGTGTCGTTCTGAGGCGGTGTCGTTCTGAGGCGGTGTCATTCTGAGGCGGTGTCATTCTGAGGCGGTGCCCTTCTGAGGCGGTGTGTATGTGGCCACGAGTGGTGATTTTCTCAGGGAAAAGGATGCTGCGTCACGTTTTGCAGACGTTAATTTCATATGCCATGTACGCGACCAACAAGAGAGACGGTCAAGGTCAGCCTGAAGGGCATCGGTGTCGGCTAGGGATGAAGCTCGGTGGTATAATTTGATGTCATCAGCGAACATGTCGCAGTTGGCCTGGATAAGGACAGGAAGATCAACGGTGAAGCAAATGAAGAGGAGTGGCCCACATATGCTGCCTTCGCGGACCATGTATCTCACTGGGATACAGTTCGATAACTTGCCGTCAAGGACGACTCGCTGTCACATAACCTGTTATTGAATATCATGGCAAGCTAAGATGCAGACCATCATGACAACTTAAGATAAAAAGCATATAATAGCAAGCTATAATAGCAAGCTAAGATACGGAATGTCATGGCAAGCTAAGATGCAGAATACCATGACAACCTAAGATGCATAATATCATAGCAAGCTAAGATACAGAATATCATGGCGAGCTAATATATATAATATCATGGCAAGCTATAATACAGAATATCATGGCAAGCTAAGATGCAGAATATCGTGACAAGCTAAGATACATAATACCATGGCAGGCTAAGATACAGAATATCACAGACTAAGATAAAGAACAGCATGGCAAGCTAAGATACATAATACCATGGCAGGCCAAGATACAGAATATCATAAGCTAAGATGCAGAATACCATGGCAAACTAAGATACAGAATATCATGGCAAGCTAAGATACAGAATAGCATGACAATGTAAGATCCAAACTATCATGGTAAGCTAAATACGGAATATACTGACAAGCTAAGATCAAGAAAACCATGGTAAGCTAATGTACGCGACACAACTCAGCCATTTGCCTGCAAACCATCTTCAATATTATTTTGCATGGGCTTCCTATCAGAACTCGTGCGTAATCTGGTCTGGGACCTCCAGACAACATAAGGTGCCTCCCGCCAGGTATCGGCACCTGTTCGTGATCTCTAGGGGCCTCCTTTAAAGACTCCTTTAAAGACCTTTAATGCTCCTCCTGACCTGGGGACTCCAGGCAACATAATGGGGCATACTGTCGCCTGCTGAAGGCCTTTTCGTGAGCTTTAGGGGCCTCCTGGCCTAGTGTCCACAGAGAACATGACGTGTTCCCCTTTCGCTTAGGATCTCCTGAAATTTCTAGGGGCCAAGTTTATCTTTGCCTCCTGTTTCAAGCCAGGAGGCGTCTGCCCCCCACCCGGTGTCGCTGTCCCCCTCACATGACCTACATTGCACGGGTATCCCATTTGCATGTGTTCGTCGGGGACAGCTGGGCTCCTCGGCGATAAATCGGCTGTTCTTGTCTGTGACCCGGAGCGACCCATGCGTCATGCGGCCAGTTAATCCCTTCTTCCATCGCTGGACGAGTCGGCGTGGGGCGACGGGCCGGGAGCATCCGGGTGTGCACAGTCTCTGACATCGCCCGGCGTACAGTCTCGGCCGCATTCTGGGAACGATCAGCGGGACTTCATTGTTCGCATGTCCGAAGTCGCAGGTAACCAGGGTCGTTTGCCACACGACTTCTCGGTCACCATGGCTATAGCCACAAGACGCATTGCACGAAAGGACTGATTAATGCAGAAAAATAACATTGTGCAGCTCAGTCAATCAATGTTGATCCATTGCAGGTATTACTCGGGCTGATAGGGGCGATTTTTCAGTAGGGGGCAGATTCAGTAGCAGATCTGGCTTCTAGGTATTGGCATCACGGTACATTTGTGGCTTATTGTAGTGGATGGTTTGCACACGATATATACATATATATATATATATATATATATATATATATATATATATATATATATATATATATATATATGTGTGTGTGTGTGTGTGTGTGTGTGTGTGTGTGTGTGCGTGGGCATGTATAAAACTATTGGTATATGCTGACAAAATATTTGCACGTAGACATACCGGATCGAAGATTGGAGCATGCATATGTCGTGTTTTCAATTGATCATCTTCTAGTTGTTCGACAATTAATAAATGCAATGAATGATTTTAAACGAACCATTATCACAAAGTCACATACTTCCGATGCAGTTCAGCATATCGCACCGTTTGAAGAACACAAAATATTGAAGCTTTATTCATGGAAGGACACTCGATTCGCAATGAAATCAAAAATGCCAGTCAAGGCGCTAATACCATAATCATCATCATTCAACATCATCGTAATCATCATAGCTGCAGGATATCCATTACAGATTGCAATGCACAAATATGGGATATGGAGACCGAGGTGAACTGTGACTGCACCAACGAAAGCAAAATATGCTCGCAACAGAATACAAAGCTAGCTATTCTGACCATCACATTAGACTAAGAATAGATCACGTCAAGGTGGACAGCCCAGCAGGTCTTCGTGTCAAGCAGTATGAGTTTCATTCCTAGTACTTACAAGCGTTCGCTAACAGACTTGCTGTCATCGGGTATTTTGTCCAAATTTAGTACCTATGTCACCCGGGTGCACAATGTGGTTGATTTATAGTCGGCAAGTGCCCAGCAGAATTCAATATCTTGGCTTACTGCTTGGCTATTTTGGCTTATAGCACTGTAAGCCAAAATACATAGGCCCACCCCGCACTCCTTATTGGGGCTCAGCGACACCCGAACACTCAGGGCTTTCTCACACATCGTTTGTGTTCGTTGCAACAAACCTGTCACATTCATTCCCTTTGCGACTCAACTACTGAAAATTTGAACTGCCTGTAGCATAAATTTTCAGGAGAGGGGCTGCAAAAGAAATGCACTGCAAGAGTGCATTTATGGTACAAAATATGTTTTTCATACCAGCTGAAATCACGCCAAGAAAGCAGCTGCGCTGAAAACAGTCCGCGTTCCCCAAACCTGGACATCGAAACATTGGAAAATCTGACAGACAACTTCAGGGGTAGCAGGAAAGGTACATTGGAAAATCTGACAGACAACTTCAGGGGTAGCAGGAAAGGTACATTGGAAAATCTGACAGACAACTTCAGGGGTAGCAGGAAAGGTACATGAGTCAGTTGAATAGCAGGTATCAGATACAACACTTATCATGCTTTTGAAAGCCATTGCATGCTTCCAGTCGTCCGTGTAACTTGGCTAACTTTGCGGCTTCTTCACTTCTGAAGATGTAAAGAATAATCGACAAGCCTCATGTCTAGGTCCCTGCAATTTTTTGCAATGAGTTACAATTTTTGTATGATGGATTTGTTAACCTTTCCTATTCAGTGAGTGCTAATCCTTCCTAAATTACACCTGTGCCACCGACAAATATCTGGATACCACAGCATTCTTTTCAGCGCAATTGACCGAGAGCAATGTTTATTCTCTTTCCTTTAGTTTACATACAGATAAGAACTGATGGTCGTCCTAAATACCTCGTGACCCATGACTTATCCTTCCATGATGTTACCGTCGAGAAAATGCCGCTTAGGTTGTATACCCGAATGTCAAATAATGCCTCTGTCACGATCACGATCTCTAAACATGGTTCTTTGATAAAATTGTATACTTTGTGGTGCTCAGGAGTTCTGAAGATATGGTTCACAGTATTGTCTCCAGTTTGAGGAATGTCAGACAAAAACGGAAATGAAATGTAGTGACCAATTGGCGGAAAAATGTTGTTGGTTTCCATGGTAATAAGCGTAGTCTGTCATCAGGCGACGTTAGCTGTGCTGCTAGATCGCATGCGCTACTACTGGTTTCGACAATGACGTAGTCAGACGTTCATTTCGTGCAGATGGGTACGGGGTGGGGGCGGGCCCCTGGCCATGACTGACCGTCCCTGAAGAGATGAATCGGTGGCATTGGCTCTTTTTGGACATGTGTTGTATCATGATTTCCCACCTTCCCTTGGACCAACATACCCAAAACGAAATCGTTTGCTGGCGACAATTATTTTTGACTGAGGACTGATTTGCAACGTTTAATTGGACGACATACATGTCAGAATACGTGTTCCTTTCGGGAACCCCTTACACATTTTGCATGCTCACAGTGCCCTTTAGAATATACCCGGAGGAAAAGCGTGCCCATGCGATTTTAATACCCGGGAAAGGCATTAATAACGCGCAATGGCCCACACAAAGTGCCGGAGGACATAGAAACGTATTGGGGGTCCCTAGTCTGCTTACTCTTGTGACCCAGCATCAATTTCACCAAGGTCATAATAGTTTTTAATTAACATATCAGACACATGTTTTTTTTTGGCAGACTGCCTAGCGCCGTTCTCTGCTTAGTTATATCAGTGCAGGTTTCAAAGAAACCAGGGATAACTTTACAGACTCGCGCAGGTGAAGGTGAGAGAAGTTCGCATAGTACGAGGCTATTATTGTGGAGGTCAGCACGTCATTAGCACCTTGTCAACGAGTATTTTATGACTCTGACTACGACGTATCGACACTACGATCCGAACAGAATGTGCAGCTGTTGTGGCTGGCATCTGGTGGCAGTCGGTACCATGCGGTGTAAGTAGTGTAGCGGAGACTGGTACATGCCATGCGGTGTAAGTAGTGTAGCGGAGACTGGTACATGCCATGCGGTGTAAGTAGTGTACCACAGAGTGGTACCATACGGCGTGGCTAGTGTAGCACATAGCGGTTATTTCTGCGAGGTCATAACCTAGCATTTTCAAAGCGTTAAGGCAATCCTCGTGATAAGCGCAAGAAGCATTGAAGCACGGTTTAACTATGGTTTGGCAACTCCGTTAGTTCTTATACGCCAGTAGTTCTTATCATTGTAGTCTGAATTACAACCGGCTAAATGATGCGTTTGTGTGTGTGAAGTAGGAATTTAGGGGGGGGATCATAGACGACAGAACCATCATCAAATCAGCAGATTTTGCCATGGTGTCTCGTTTCGCCCATGAGTTAAATCCCGCTTCACCACCGACTGTCCCTTTTCAGCCACGGAAACAAGCAGCATTTTTCGTGTCGCGGCATCGGGCTAGCAGTGGACTACTTTCTCACGAGAGGTCACCAAGCTATCACTGCGTTTGTGCCGATGTGGAGGAAAGAGACGCCTCGCCCTGACACGCCCATCACAGGTGAGGCTCGACAAGTCCCATCGAAGGTCACACTGACCACATCATCACGGGTCCTCCACAGATGAGACCAACGGGTCGCTGGCCACACTCGGCGATCACCACTCCGACCAAGCATCCCAGCATATGTCTCGAAACGTCCGGCTTCCGGCACAACTAGCTATCCCGTCAGAGCGAAAGCTTTATAGAGAGACTGGATCATGCCTACCCTTCCGTGTAAGAGTCACTGTAGAGGAGTTGGCCAAGATTCATAACTGTACCCCAAAAGGAAGTATGTTAACTCGGAATTTTGCGCTTCTACAAACAATAATCTCTGTAAAATAAAAAATAAATTTAAAAAAATCCTCTCTGTAGTATGAGAGTATTACGATCAATGTCCTGGGTCACAAGGCATCATGTCAGTGCGGTTTATTTGTTCTCATCGATAAAGCGTGCCGTAGTATCTTAAAAAGCAACAACAACGCGCGACAACCAGGAGCACGGATGTTTCCGCGGCGTGGGACGGGGTGGATGAGTCCCCCAAACGTCGCACAATTTAACATTTCCCTTATGTGGCGCTGCATGGAAAAATTAATGTAGAACTCTCTTGTCGCCCCTTCCTATTCAAAACCCGTGACGACGCTCATGACCAATCATCGCACGCGAACAGTAGGACGCCACGGCACGGATTTACGCCACTCGCATACAGAGTTTGAATTGGTAGAACAAAAACAACCGAACCGAAATTGGTAGAACAAAAACAACCGCACGAGTGGCGCGCGTACGCATCCGGTCCAGGGACCCAGCCGGCCAGGGACCCAGGGACCCAGCCGGCCAGGGACCCAGGGACCCAGCCGGCCATCCGGTCCAGGGACCCAACCGGCCATCGAGCAGGGCCGTTGTTCGAGTAGTGAATTTGGATCCACGCGTCTACGAAACCATTATCCGTAAACACACACCACAAAAGCCAGGGGCTTGGATTTCGAACACATATTGGGGGGCCTAATGCATGAGGAAATGAACGGGCCCAAATGGATTCAGGAGGACCTCATTCATTGCGTCCCATGTTGAAAGTTGAAATTATTGTGGATCATTGGGCGTCAAATGCATTGGTAATGCGGACATCGGGGAATCTCCAGTTAAAGAAAGAAAACCGATAGGTTCTTGATGCATTCAAGAACTCGGAAATATGCGTCCGCTACAAGCGTGCCCGGATGCTCACTGGTGTGTGCACGAAGAATGTAGTTACAATCTATGAGACTCAGTCCCCATGAAATATAATGCGAAGCTCATTTATTAAAGTTAGAATTCCTTCAGATTTCAATTTCATTGACGCTTACACTCATCAGTGTAACCACTGGGGGCTGGGGGGTCATTTCCACACAATTCCTGAAAACTGACGATTTGTCCCCCTCAATTTCTTTCATGTCCCCCAGCCTCAGCTACCGGAGCATGATCGGCGTAAAATTATATTTAATCATGCATAAAGTGAAGATGTCTATGCAAGAGAATCACCAAAAAGACTAGAAGCCGATACAGCCAATCAACGGGATTCACAGGCTATCTATCGTCACAAAATCTCATAGTGGTAAATTAGCAGACGTAGAAATTTCTGCTTCCAGGCCATTCTCGAATAACACGATCCTTGACATTCTTGTGGTTTCCCTTGGATGGAAAATTGTGCTTTGCGAGGCAACAAATTTGCATTATCGCAAGGTTTTGTACGTCTTAGGTCACATTACCCTGCGCATATATCGATATATCCTGAACAAACGTGACTCTGGGTGTCATTGGGTATCTTCAAGACTATGGACGGGAGTCATGGGCAGCCTTAAGCACGTACACCAAGTTAACGTCGTATTCGTATTCGTATTCAGCGCCGAGTTCGCCAAAGGCGTATTTGTATTGGCACTGGGATTCAGCGACCGGTTTATGATCGTTCGAATCAATTGCCACACATGCTTCTGCTTGTACTGAACGCGCTGGAAGCAACTACATAGGTATCGCATGACCACTTTAACAGTCAAGGTCCAACGCATACCGGTTTCTTCGGTCGCCTCCCATTTTTTCGTTTTCACCCAAACCTGCCTAAATCTGCTATCAAGCGATAGCCGGCGGTGAACACTCGAGACACATTTCAAACCTGACATGTTAAGGTCAAAGGCTTGATTGAGTTCTTCGATGACCTCGCGTTTCGTCGCTATGGCTTTAATTTGTAGAAAATGGATGTCATTCGACGTCGCTTGTTGTGTGATATAGGAAAGTTGATAAATCGAAATAATATCGACGGGTCAAAATTCAAGCTGGTTTCTTCGGTTGCCTCGCATTCCGTTTTATTTTCGCCAAAGCCTACTCAGATCAATTATCAAGTGATAGTCCATGATGAACCCTCGAGTAATATTTTGAAATCGGGATATGTCAATGTCAAACCTCAAGGTCAAAGGCTAGTTTATTTTTTTCGAAGCCCTCGCGATTGGTCGCTATGGGTTTAATTTGCACCAAGTGGGTGTCATTCGACGGGGCTTGTGCCATATTATAATGTTACGATATCGAACTAAGTTCAAAGGTCAAAGGTCAAGCCAATTTCGTTGGTCGCCTGACTTTTTTGGCCCCAACCTACCCACATCTGGTGCCAAGCAATAGTTCGTGGTGAACCTCGAGTAACATTTCAAACGAGGACATGTCAATGTCAAACTACAAGCTCGAAGGTTAGCTTAAGTTGTTCGAAGTCCTCGCGCCTCGTTGCTATGTCTTCCATTTTCATCAAGTGGGTGTCATTCGACGTGCTGTGAGGTACTCTAGCAAACTGTTCAGAAATCACATTAATTTGCAAGGGGTAGGCGAGGCTACCCCTCTATCCTGTCCAAACTTATCGCGTCCCGAGTTTGTCCCCCCAATTTCGAAACCGTGGCTACACCCATGCTTACACTGATATATTGCACGTATTCTTGCTTTGCGAATAGTCTTCGGGAACTATATTTCTCGTATCGTCCGCGGCTCGCCGCCGTCCGCCCACCACTGATATGACCGGACGCGTAACCATTTCCTGAACGTTAATGGGCCCCAACGCCAAAGTTACAGGCAGATTTTCATATTTGAAACGATAGGCGATGTGCCTGGCATGATTTCCGCCACCATTGGAGTTGAGGCCGACAGGTTCCCTCGGTATTGGTTCAGAGCATTACGCTCATGGGCGTTGAATGGAAAGAATGTATCTGCAGCCGTGACTTTCCCCTAGACAACTTTGGCGTGGCAGAGCCGATGTTGCTGGGTATTGATCAAAGCTGGAATTTGTGTCGTGCCGCCGCTCGACGGATCTAAAAGGTCCTCTGGCCAGCAAATGTCAGCGCTTGACGCGTATCGAGCCATGCCAGAACCTCAATAATGCCCGAAAGATGAATGTCAAAATGTGACAAATGACAGGGTTAGACGTCTATAAAAAGGACGGAGTATGGCATCAGAAGGCAGCTCATTTTATGCCGGTTTAATTCAGACCTTTGGAGATTCATTTGCTAATGTAGAACATTTCATACACCAACTAAATGAATACAAGGTGGTAATGGGACACAAATCCTGTAATTGAGTGTATAAATGACAGGGTTAAAACTGCATGGGAGCAATTCAAGATGATATAAAAATGTATCACATTCGATTTTTGTTTAGTTAAGAACATTTTAAATTGTCCGCACATTACACAGAAGCTGTACCTACGCCGCATTTTATTACAAGAAGTTGAGTGGCAAAGGGCTCCCATTTCAATTTGAGCGCATGGTGAGTGAAATGATTTGATAATTAAACGAACTGCACATCATAAGAGAGCTTGTTTAAATGTTGTTCAAAATTTGAGCATTAGAAATGACTAGCACCTTCTGTAGAAACTAGAATATGGCATTAGTCATAGCAAGTCCACTCTGGTGGTGTTCCTTCATAATCCGACCACCAGAGCGGCGCCACCGGTATTATGTCCACTCATGACGCTTAGTGAGGGGCAAAGCACATGGTGGGGTGGGGGGGGGAGACCCTCTCAAAAGTATGCAAATCAACACCCATGGCCAGGACTTCTGCAAACATTGCTTTTGTGGTGAAATGCTTTATCACCAATCCTTCCGACTTCCAATTTCCGATCGGATAAGGTGCAGTTTTTAATCAAACAGTTTATCGACATTCAGTAGGTAATTTGCCTTCCTTTGAATCCAAGGTTCCGTTGCGAACATAGGATAGTGCACTGGTGCGCGTGTGCGCGTCCGACAATCATTAAGGTGATACCAGGAGTATCAGTAGATGCTTCTCTCTCTATGGCACCTCGGGATCCATTCTCTCCATTCCCACCATGGCGTACCCGATATCCGCCTCATATACCCGCATTTATATATCCTGATAACAACATGAAAATGCGCACTTCTAAGTGCCCACTGCAAGGTCAGCTATAGCAGCTATGACACTGCACGGTCCCATGTTAAGCTCGACTTCTTCACGCGCTCTGATTAATCACTGATAACCAAACGTTTCGGGGAACACCACGCAGACTATTTTCCATGGCGACCGTTCCGGAACGCCAGCAAGGCGCGCGCCGGCTGACGACGAACCAGCCATGACAGTCGACACGGCCGCCGCCCCGGGCCGCCATGGGCGGCGTGACCCGACCGTCGACTTCCGACAGCGCGCGAGCCGGCGTCGTGCCGAGATGGGCGCGGGTCGTGACGACGACCCGCGATGGCGGCGATACAGCGCGGCGTGCCGCTCGTCCGACGACCGACACGGCTGCACTGCCGCGGCGCGGCCGTGCACACAAGATGGCGGCGATAGCGGCGCGGCACTCCCAGCTGTTGGTGTTCCTGCCGGCCGGTGGCACCGGATACCACCCGCTTCCGGCCGGCCGGCGGACATGTGCTCCGAGCCGCCGAGGCCTACCCGTTCGGGTCGAAAGAGGCTGGCGGTTGCGCTGTTTGTGAGATCAGGTGATGCGTGACGTCACCTGACCTGACCTGGTCACGTGGCTTGGTACGACATGTTCCGGTGTGTCCTTCCAGACGTAGAAGCGTCTTCTTTCGACCCGGTAACACGCGTAGCCTTGACATGACTCAACCTGTTCCAGCAAGGGCGAACAGATAAGGTATGTTGATATTCAAAACGTTCACTGTTCACGACTGACTCAGCAAGTCACGTTTTCCATGAAATGTGACTGTGACTTTCATCAGCACGACAGAAACATGTGGAACTTTAGGAAGGGGTCCATCAGGGGACTTAAAGTTGACCGGGAAGGGTTAGAAGATAGAGTATCAGAACAGCTGGAATTATAGGCTTAACACGCGCACTGGAGGAGGGTGGCGAAATCCGCCCACCCCCCCGGTTTTTCGTACATAACTGCAGATTTTACCGGTCGATATACGCGATTTTCTGCGTACCTGCTTAGAAATAACCGGCGCGTCGCTTAAAGCAAGAAAATGGAAATCGGGCGATTTTTTTTCTTCTCGAGTTAGGGGCCGTTAAAGTAAAAAAAAATCGTAGCGCCAGACCACACAAATCGGCGCTGATGCGCTTCCCGTATATCCGCAAAAGGGAAGTGTTCTTGGCAACACTAGCGACTTGTTTCATGTATGTTGATATCCTATATAGTTTCAAGGTCATGTTAGGTCACCGAGGTCAAGTCAGGTCAAGTTCATGACAGGTTAATGGAACCAAACTTGGTCAACTGGAATGTTGTCATAAATGCACTACTGTTTGTCATTTGTACTGTTTGTCATTGCGTTTCCATATTTTATTCATGTACTTCACTCCTTTCTTCGCAAAGCCGATTGCGCCGAGCTGCCCGATGGAGCAGTCGGGCGGGCGGCCCGGTTCCAGTAACTGGAACAGGTAACTGACCTGATAAAGTGCTGCTATATAGGTAACCTGAGGTCAAATGTCGGGTCTAGCATCTGTATTGCATCATTCGTAATGTCCAAAACATCATTGATGCCCCTTTTGGAGCATTTAAACACAATCACAGCGATCTATAATAATGACAAGCCAAGCCACGCAAAACAAGAACATTTTGACAAATGTGACTTATTTGACCTTGACGATATTGACCTAAGGTCATGAAATTTGCGCACAATAGAGTTCACTACCGTACCCATCCACCCTGCGAATTTCGTGCCTCCAGCTTTAATAGGAGCCGAGATCGTAGGGGGCGGAATCCGCTCCCCCCTCCAGTGCGCGTAATTTTCAGAGGCCCTCCAGGGCGCGTGTTAAACCGCGTTGCGGAGTAAATAAGAAGTAAATTTCGATGCATAATAACATTTTTTGCGAATGACAACTCAGACCGGCTTGCAGGGAGACAATACCAGGCACCTATTAGTTGTCAGCAATGGTAATTTGAGGCAGTGCTTATTCTCAAAGGAATTAATTCCAATCAGCAGGCGTATGATGACAAGTTCTGCTACGCATTTCATAGCCCAATTCCGCGTCATCCACACCTCTAATTCCTTCACAGCCAAAATAGCATCGCAAGCAATTGGAGTCATTTACAAACGGTGGTGCTGAGATACAGTCATAGACACAGACCTGGACTCCGCGACAAACAACTCTTCGCAATGACACAAAGAGTGAGGGTAGACTGATTTGTTTTATACATCACCGACGGGTGGCCAACATATCTTCTGCAAGAGAGGGCAGTTCAGCTGTCCGTCTGGAGTTTCAACCCTCCCACTCCCAGGTGAGGTAAAGGTAGACTTGCATTTGATACGTCCCTTCTGCTTGCGTTTGGTACAAAGAGAGGCATCATCACAGACTTTGATCGTTCGATGAGTAACACTGTGCCCCCGCTGGTCATAATAGCTGGATCAACAAATATATTGGCGTGCTAGTTCGGTGTTCCAACGTCTCCAATACAATAGATCAGCCTGTGCCCAGGACAGTGGATGCCGCCTTTTAGCCTTGTGCTGGTGAATATATTGTTGGGATCACACGTGTGGTGTAGGCAGTGATGCAAGGTGGAACAAATATACGGTAAAATGGCTGGTTTTATTCATTTTTTGTTTGTTATATCAGATGAACTAGACGTTAGACGCAACATGAACTGTATTGCATTGAACGACTGGTGTCGCTTAAGAACATGTTGAACATGTTGCAGACGAGCTTACACTATGCATGTGCGGTTATTCCAAGATTGTTGTGCGATGAACAGATATCACTTACCTGAGATCATGCTGGCTGATTACGTGGCTAGTAAGGCGCTATTTCGATACAATCATATGATATTATTATACTTTTGTTTACTACTTTAACTAATGTCCACCCACGACGTGGCCTACATACCACACAAAATGTCGAAACGCTTGCGGCTTCAGAATTGCGCTTGAGCAGAATAGGATGGATGTAGGGCTATTTACCAATCTGCAGTATGTGCGGGGTTCGCCTTGCCTTGTATGAGGACTAATAGGCGTCCCTGGATGCTGTCATGCATGCTTGCTACGTTTGATGTTAATCACTTTGAAATCTAAATTGACATTCACGATGCCACACATCTACAGAAGGTCCACAGTTTTTGTATTATACCATTACGAAGTAGTTAGGTCTCAACTAGGGTTTGCGAGCGTTATTTCGCACACTGACTTCCTCCTGGTGTTAGTAGTGCCTCGAAATTGTGGTTCAATTTTCCTCTGCTTTTACTCCACAAAACATTGAAAACTGTTCGAAGTTATTCCACAATTCTCAGCAACAGGAAGATACCTATGACATTCCGTTAGTGATGCATTGCGCTCTCTTCAGCGCAATCTGCTGGACACAATCACCAGCTTTAGCAATGCATCACACATTTCCTTACACTTGACATTGACCTGGAACTGATCGGTGACCTACAGATGACCGGGTGACCTTTACAATGCACGCGTCATGTGCTAAGCGATGCTCGCATATCGTCGATCTTGATACACCAAATCACATTCACTTACTTACGACAAGGGTCTGCTGAAAACTACGGCGACGACCGGGTGACTGACCTCTTTGACGACCGGGTGACTGACTTGGAGGATCAACCAAAAGAGACAAAAATGTTCAGAGTAATTCTGATGCTTCAAGGATTCAGCTACGTCTTGTATTTACCTCATCACTTGACCTAGCTTAGAAGGACAATTGGTGCGGGAGTGAGTGAAATCACACTCAGACTGCGAACGGTAAGTAATTATTTCGCAGTGCGAGGGTTAACCGACCACTCCCTCAATGACCACTCCCTCAGGCGCATTACGCCATCTGACATTTGTTCGTTCTCGTTATTTGTATAACCCGTACTCAAAGCAGCAAACACTTTCCGTGGAGCGACATGCAAGTGTGTGCTCCTTCTGAAAAAGATAGCAGATTTTCTTGGGCTCGCCATTGTTCTCACAAATAATAAGCTTGCGTGGTTTACAGGCCAGGATGCATCATTTCAGTATCAAACATGCCGAATCTGCTATTTAGCAGGCTGTCGGGAACTCGTGCTTTGGCGCGTTGAAGATCCGCTCTTACTTAAGTGGTGCGACTCTGCCCTGCAAGTAATTAGATGACAGGCAAACTTGACATAAACAACGTGCACATTTCAATCATATCTACAACGCAAAATTGGTTTCTGCAGACGTTCCAACCAACATCAAAATGGACTCATTTGATAATTCCTGCGTTTGCCTGTCGGCTCCATACGAACAGGAACTATGCTAAGAAGAGCCTGATCCGTAGATGTAGCAATGGCCATCTAGTCAACTGGCTGATATAAGCTCAACAACAACAGGTTTCAAGTCATCGACGCAGTCCTAGTCCAATTTCAGTTTGTCGGCACTGTTCCAAAACAGCTGCCATTTTTCTTCCTAGCCGACCTAATAATTTCAGGTGGCAGCCAACCTGCTGAACTGCGAGCGAAGTGCTGAACTGCGAGCGAAGTGCTGAACTGCGAGCGAAGTGCTGAACTGCGAGCGAAGTGCTGAACTGCGAGCGAAGTGCTGAACTGCGAGCGAAGTGCTGAACTGCGAGCGAAGTGCGAGCACGTGAAGCGACTGGAAGAAAGTTGCCACCGTGCACCCCACCACTCTACCAACTTAGCTGTTGGAGCAACAACAATGCGATGCAGTAGTAAACCATGATCAGCTGTGCAGCCCTGATGCTGCTGATCAGCTGATGCAGTCGTTCGCCAACCTTCAATTTATGCAATGATTTGATATTTTTACTGTTCTGCAGTCGTCCTCTCCGCTTCAATTCCATATCCTCCGTTACAACGAGCTCACCCAGTTAGCGTTTTCCATGAATATGACCAATAAGAGACGTGATCGTTTTCAGTAACACAACGACCCCATAATCAAACATGTCAGGAAAGGTGGTGCTATGCAGATGTATATTCGACTAACTGCTCTATCGCTCATTGACGTAACTATATTACTGGTGCCGGCCGGGGAGGCAGAGCAGGGGATTGACTTAGCGTCCCACTTCTCCTTACATTCACGTGAAGGTCATTGCTTTTATTTCTTTCTCATTGATTCATGTTTTCGGGGTGCAATCGGACGGAATAATCTCGTGAAGTCCATATAGTGAGTAATACAGAACCACGTGTTTAAGTTTAAGTTGAGAATACCAGATAATTGAATATTTTGTGAATTCCACAACATTCGAACAAACAGTGTGCATGAAATAGTGATGGCGAGTTCTGTGAAACAAAAGCAAAAACGGGATGCGGTGTTGCTTGATGTGTTTTGCTGCAGCAGCCTTCTTTTTCACTCACCGGAAGCAAAGCACACTAAGGTCCCAGGTGCCACACGAATATGGAAGGCCCCATCCCACCTGCCTGTCAATACATAACAGCATCGAACTTGGAGAGAGTCTCCCTGCCCCACCCTCTGGCAGATTAGTCGGTGGCCAGTTGGTGAGATGCGAGCGTGACCTTTGACTGCGTCTGGTTGAGAGAGGCTGAGAGAGAGAGAGACGTCCAAGGTCGTGGGAGACCACGGAGCGGGTGCGGAAGCCTCCGAAGGTCACGATCGCCGACCTGCGGCGGGTATCCATCAGCAACCAACACTCTGCTGGAGAGGGCCGAGGGTCGGAGCCGAAGGTGACACCGGGCCCGGGCACCATCGGAGCTGGGGGTGGGATCGGGCCAGGGCGCCTCCGGGGCTGGAGGTGGGACCGGGCCCGGGCACCTCCGGAACTGGGAGTAGGATCGGGCCTGGGCACCTCCGGAGCTGGGGGTGAGACCGGGCCCGGGCACCTCCGGAGCTGGGGGTGGGACCCGGCCCGGGCACCTCCAGAGCTGGGTGCGGGACCCGGGCCCGGGCACTTCCGGAGCTTGGGGTGGGACCGGGTCAGGGTACCTCCGAAGCCGGATCACAAGCTTGTCGTGTGATCCAGAGCCGGATCACAAGTATGTCGTGTGATCCAGAGCCGGACCACAGGCCTGTCGTGTGATCCAGAGCCGGACCACAAGCCCGCCGTGTGATCCAGAGCCGGATCACAAGCATGTCGTGTGATCCAGATCCGGATCACAAGTATGTCGTGTGATCCAGATCCGGACCATAAGCCTGCCGTGTGATCCAGAACCGGACCACAAGTATGTCGTGTGATCCAGAGTCGGACCACAAGCCTGTCGTGTGATCCAGAGCCGGACCACAAGCCTGCCATGTGATCCAGAGCCGGACCACAAGTCTGCTGTCGTGTGATCCAGAGCCGGATCACAAGCCTGTCGTGTGATCCAGGGCCGGATCACAAGCTTGTCGTGTGATCCTGATCCGGATCACAAGTCTGTCGTGTGATCCAGAACCGGATCACAAGCCTGTCGTGGCGCCGCAGCCGGGCCCGACGACGACGCCACCGTCTCGGCCGTTCCCGCCGGCCTGTCATGACGACAAGATGGCTCGACACAACTTGCGGAGTCCAGACAGGCATGTGTCAGGGGTTCGAAGGACGTGCCGTGACCTAAACTTCGTGACCGCCAGAAATCCGCATCAAAACTTCCCAGCTGCATTAAGCTCCGGTGATTAGGCTTACCGTAGTCACAGCTGAGTGGCCCCGACTTCTGAAGCATCAGCATAGCGGGCCGTAATCGCATTCGCTAACACTTGGGGTGATTAATTTAAGTCTGTCTCAAGGTGATGCGCTGTCTGATGTTGCGTAAACAACAATTTTCATGATATCCATTAATATCCCCCTTCACTGCCCGGCTTGTCGTTATTATTTTACGTGGCCGATAAGTGTGACAGGGAAGAACATCTTCACTTGTTCCTGTTTTATTCGTCCAACCAGCGTGTGTGTTGTATAAAAGGAATTTGTTTTATGTCCATGTCAAGGCGCCCATTTCGAGCACACTTATTGGCACACTCACGGGTAGCTGAGGGACAATACTCCCGAAATATGTCACCACTGAATGGGACGAAAGGGGTTTGTTGCTTTTGGATCAGAAATTGGCAAAAATGCACCCTTTTATTTATAGAACTCCACAATCCGCAAACTGCCGTTGATCAGTAGCTACCTCGCGAGGAATGTGAAATTTTACCTCCATCTAACTTGTGATCTTGGCAACATAAAACGATATTGTTTTCGGCGTTGGATAGCGGCATCCTTCGACGTTATGCAAGAGCTATCGGTAAGACTGTACCTCTTATAGTTTCTCCATCCTTAGCTTGCATATGGCGAGATCCAGGTTTTGAGCTCCCAGCCGCCCGGATTTCCAGGTGTTGTCCATGAATCCCATATTTTTGTTCACTTTTGAAGATAAAATGTAGCATCATTCGAAGCTATATGGCTATTCAGCTGAGGCTATATGGCGTCGCCTGCCTTTCATCCTGGCAGGAAGGGCGGGCATCGTGGAGAATCGAACCTCGAACCTCTGGTTTCTCAAACGCTCAGCTTAACCGCTGAGCTACTGACGCCCTAAAGGTCAAAGATCAAGGTCCAGTACTGCGGTACCCATGCCAGTACCAGTACCGCGGTAATGTTTTTCTTAGTCGGAGGAAAAAATAAAAACGGGCGTAGCTCGAACACTAAACGAGATAGCTCAAATATCAGCACTTACTTCAGATGCAAAATGAAACGAGGTATTGTTTGCTACAGATTACACATTAGGGTGGTTAAAAACATTTTACTTAAAAACTCTTCGGATTGTCTAGTTTATGGCCCCTTGGGATGTCAATAGGCGTATGTTTATCTCGAAAGACCTCGGTATCGATCGCCTCAACTCATATTTTTGCATTTTTGAACACATTATGATTTGGTGTTATGTATGCATGTGTAATTGTAGTCTCCAGCCTTCGCTCCAGCTTGCGAATCCAAACTATGCATCCTGGAGGCACGAAACAAAAGCCAGCGCATAACCTACCACCAAACCTTACGATTGACAGAAAATATGAACGAATGAAGTTATTGGCTGCCACTGGGGGCCAGATCAGAGGCCAAATTTGAGTATAAAAGGTCAATTTGCAGTCTAAGCTCGATTTTTGACACATATATGCAACATGTTAGGAAAAGTGTGTACATACATTTTCCTTTGTGTTTCGAGAGTAGCAACGAGCGCCAGGTGCTACGCCTAGGTTCATATGGAAGGTGTCAGGTCAGGTTAAATAGATGACCTCATATTTTGAATTATTTCCAAATGGTCCACGTCGGTAGTCTTAACCTTTATTGGTGAAAATAACGCTAATGTGGTATTCAGGCCCAACGTGTCACGTGATGTCAGTGTCATGTAATACTCCAATTGTAGGCGTAATAAGAGGCAATCGCAGTTCATTCAAGGTCATTGACCTTCATTAGGTCACCGATCTATATCCACACATATGTCTATTTGACAATTAGATATATGTGTGGATATAAATCATCGCCCAACGTAATCGATGATCCAAGCGTGAGTGCATCTCACTTCACTCACACATAAATATCGTGTTTTGTCGTCGACTGACCTGCTGCCAACCAAATGATAAGCCTGTCGTACAATTGACAGCCGTCGTCGATTTATTTTTCAATGTTTGCTCAACCACGTGACATGCATATTGTTTGACGTCAGAGACACCGCGTCATTTTTCAATAGCGGAACCAATCCCATTACAAACACGACGCACTGGCTGGGCGAACACATTCAGCAGTTGTGTGCAGCCCGGCCGGCGCGACTGGTTCGTGTCGTTCGTAATCCGGCTGTTGCGAAGCTAGTCGTTCCAACTCATGAGAGATTGCTCGTTCGGAACTCGGGGTTTTTCTGTCGGTAACTTTTGACAGTTTGCAGGAGCCACTACAGCTGGTGTTCATCATCGGCGACCATGTCAGCAAACTGTTCAAGTAAAGCGGCATCTCGTACGGCGACGTCATCAACAATTTTGACTTCTACGAATTTATGTAGCTCATTGTATCCATCGCGTTCGTGACATTTGATGCAATCAGGTTCATTTAACCAATCATGGCGTATGTCAAGTGTGACGGAAGTGAACCACGAATGGTCGTCGATAAGATCCCCTAATTTATTGGGTTTATCTAAGAATGCAGAGCCGCTTCAAATTCTTCTACCACTGCGATCGTTATCAAGCAATGCGAGATGAATTAAATGACATGTTCATCAAGGGATCTACTTTGGAGCTACAGAGTGAACAAAACGATCGGTCAGCTCTGGCTCCAAATGTCACAGATGACGCCTCATAACACGAAGCCTGGCGTCGACCAGGCTAGGCCAGGCGTAGGCCCAAAAGTCTTCACTACCAGACGGCATTGGTGACGCCCAGGCACAGGCTAGGCTCACCGCTGTCAGAGACTGGAATGCTGAAAGCTCTATTCGGGGTTTTCGCTTCGATATCACGGCAAGCAACACTGACCCTGTGAAAGGAGCCATGGTTCAACTTCCGCAGCTGTTTGGTCGGCTGTTATTCCGATTTGCATGTGACCATGCTCTTGAAATTGTATTGATGTTGGAGAAGTGGTCGAAACCCTTGTTAGGAAATCCAGTGGATCCCACAAGCCACTTTTAACAATGTAAAAGCATAGTGGAGTAAATTAGATAGGCATGCGCTATTGGAACACTCTGTTCAAAAACACACTGGTTGCGAAACCTAGGCGAAAATGTTTGAAAAATGTTGACGCATCCTTTCAAACAGCTGTTTCTCACTGTGAGATTGTCAAGAAGTCGCAGAGCTTGTTCGTATACTCCTGGACTCTACCTCCGGGTAGAGTCTTCCACCTCTGGGTATGCATTGGATTCGTCCGGGTACCATTGATCTCGTGGGCTGGATGGCAAAGGTAATTTACTTCTTTAAAACTTTTTTTCAGATCAGTTGAATATTGCTTCCGATATCACGCAAAACCCCGACAGAATAGCTCGATTCCTGTCCATAATGTAACTTCTAGCTTGACTGATAGCACCCGTTGTGTCTCGCAATGATTTAGAACTGTTCAAGATGCTTCTGAAGTACAGAGACATCGACCAAGTGATGACCCACGTCGTTCTGCGTGTAATGATGCGTCATCTGGGGCATTTGATACCAGAGCTGACCGCTTCTTTCACTCTGTAGCTTAATAGTAGATACCTGGACGAAAATAGCCAATTGGCAGTGCTTGATAGCGATTCCAGTGTCACAGAAATTTGAAGGTACCAATTCTGTATTCGTAGATGCAACCTACGAGTGCATCTACGAATACAGATTAGTCGATAAGATCCCCTAATGGAAATTAGGGGATCTTATCGACGACCAGTCGTGGTTCAATTTGGGGCAAATGTAGCAAATATACCATACGAGGTGCTGCTTTACTTGAACAGTTTGCTCATATGATCGCCGAAGATGAACACCAACTGCAATGACTCCTGCAACCTGTCGTATGTCGCCATCAGAAACACCCTGAGTTTCAAAAGAGCACTCTAATGAGAATAAACAACTAGTTCCGAGATAGCCCGTTTGTGAAAGATGTGAACCATTGACACCGGAACGACTGCACACAGTGCAGTTGTTGCACATTGTAGGTCTTTCATCTTCCGGACAGCTCCATTCTTACGCGTTAATGTTGTATTTTTCAGATATGAATGATAATTAGCATGATATTTGATTTTACGTTTGGGAATTTATTAAGATCTTGCGAATGCTGTCACCAATTTCTCAAACAAGAATCCCACAGGTTGGTGACCTCAAATGACCTGTGCTCGACAAAAATTAACAGGTCTTGTCTCATGACTCTTCCTGTCCATCCCACGCCCATGCCTCATACTTCATCAATTTGAACTGCATAAAGTGTGGCAAATGGAGCACTTACCGAAGTTGCGTTACTTCCACCGATTCGCAATGTGCACATGTGGAGATGTTTTTACCTCTACTGATCTCAGCTGATATTAGCAGGAAATTGCATAGACTCCCATTTTACACATAGTTTACACCTTTTTATATATATATATATATATATATATATATATATATATATATATATATATATATATATGTATATATATAGATAGATATATATATATACATATATATATATATATATATATATATATATATATATACATTCAGTTCTTTGTCTCCTCAAATTAGTGGCAAAACCCGACAACATAATTGTACCCATGTGTTCCTCGTGACCTGGCCTCGCGAGGTGACCTCAGGACACAATAACTACATTGTCTGCAAAGGTAGAGGCCTTTGTAGACAAAGCCTTTGTCTACAAAGGCTTTGTCTGTTCTTCGTGCAATTTAGTATTTAGCAATGCGCGTTGCAGCACTACAACTGCATCTCAAATAGTGTCCACAAGATAAAATTATAAATAACTTGCCTCAAAACGGCACGCTCGCGAAGCAAAGCTTTGACTTGAACCTCACCTAGATCAGTGAGCTTTGGTGACCCGGAGTTTGCAACTACCGCCAAGTGATCCGCAGTTCAATTGTGTGAAGGTAGACGAAGTCTTATATTAATATTTTCAACGGATTATGAGTGATTCTTTAAAAAAAAAACATTGGGAGGGGAAACCCACCTCCATCTCGGCAGTTGGCGGGTGAAGATCCATAAGTGTATTGATTTAAAGTTGTCCTTCATTTCGTAGATATGGTACAATAAAAATCCCTTCTGATTTTATAACTATACGTTGGTCGCCTTGGGCATATTGATGTGGTTTGTCTGTTCTCATAATTCTTGGACAGAATATTGACAATATAGTCATAATGCCAATAAATTAAGCCGCACTGGACATTGGTTTGGATATTGCATGGCTATAGCCGTACTGAGGAGCGCAGTCCAGTCCGTCTTATCATGTGGAGGTGAGGGAAGCATAGCCGATATTGAAGTCGTGGCTAACTGAGGAGATGAGCTGCTGCTCTAATCTCGACTGGGACCGTTATAGGCATGACTATCTGAGGAGAGCGGCAGCTGTTGTAGTCACGCCCAGCTGAAGAGAATGGCCGCCGTTGTAGTCATGCCTAGCCGAGGAGAACGGCCGCTGTTGTAGCCATGCCTAGTTGATGAGAACGGCCGCTGTTGTAATCATGCCTAGCGGAGGAGACTGGCCGTTGTTGTAGTTATGCCTCGCAGAGGAGAACGACCACCGTTGTAGTCATGGCCGGCTGAAGAGATCAGCCTGTTCTGACGTCGGCATGTCTGACTGGTCAGAGCGGCTTCGGCCGTAGCCAGCTGACCGTAGCCAGCTGACTGTAGGCAGCTGCCGCCGACGACTGAGCCACACGGACTGAGGGATTTGACGCTGCTGCGGGTCAATAGTGTCCAAATGTTGCGGCTCTGCTCTGCTTCTAGCCGACTGTGGCCGAACAGCATTGCAAAGTACAACGGCTAGAACAACTTGGAGGATCTTCTAGCTCTTGGGCGCAACCGCAGACTGCTGGTCTGACAGCAATGGCGGTGCAGCTGCCCGCACCTTGCGTGACGCATGCAAGGCGAACTCGTGATCTTGTGTGGAATGGTCTCTGCAATAAGCCACCTCACTGCCACATGCTAAGCGATTCGTAATGCAGTCGGTCGGCTCTGGCAGGATTTTATCCTCGTGCAGAGCTCAGCGAGTGCTGCTTTTTCCGACTGCATGCTGTTGTTAGAAGCTATATCGCATCAGCTTCATGTCTGAGTGATGGTAAGAGACTGTGTCTTTGGGAAGAATTGAAGAAAGTTTTGATGGTAAATCAGCCTTCTTAGCATGATACGTCGAGAAAATTTGCTCGTCATACCTTAATTGCGCCCATGCTTCATTCCTTGATCCCGGCAAGGCTGAAGAGCTCAGTCGGTAGGGCGTTGAACTCTTGGTCACAAGAGCGTGGTTGGAATCCCACAGCTGGCGGGAATATCGAGTCCACTTGCGAACAACCGGCGTGAGAACTTGGCGACGTTATGTGACCTAGCAGTTAAATGTGTCGCAAAACCCAAGGTTTTTTTCTTTTTCTAAGCATGCTTGGTTGCCCGATGTATTATTTCCCATGAGATTCAGAGCGGAGTGGCAAATGATGCCTTACAACTACCGGGCCCACTTCGTTGAGTTTAGGTCCGTACCAATTGCATCACTGTTAATCGTAACCAATTTGCACCGTTCGCTTATTTTTTCGTACAAGACCCTTCTCACTGCGTTAGAGGACCCACACACTTCCTTGTCCGCTATCAAGCCGATTAAAATCAAACCTGTCACTGGTACAATGTGCGACAAAAATAACATGAGATGTTGTGGGAGAAGCGACGAGCTTTGCCATTTTAGTGTTATCTAAATCGATGCAAATATTAGTGATAATCATGGGCGTTGTTGTGTATACTTTTGAGGGGGCGAGTGTCCCTTCAATGTTGGCATTTCCTCCCCCATAATTTCAACTTTGAACATACGGCCCTTTTTACTTGTTTACATTTAACATGCGACTTTTTGCTTTTAACATGAACTTTTAACATGCGAGTCTGCCCCAGTCCATTTGGCCCTCCCATTGCATCCATGTTTAGTGCCTTCCCAAAAATAATTTTCAGAGATCAACACCCCGGGTGACAATCATACTAACTCGCACATCAATTGTATCGCTGATGTGTGCCTGTGTCGTCTGTTCCGATGCAGATCAGGAGCTGCTTCTGGAGCTGGAGAGGCGGCAGCTGCTGGTGTTCACTCCCTCGCGCCTGGTGGATGGCAGGCGCATCATGTGCTACGACGACAGGTGTGATCTGACTGAGAGACTGGTGTAGTCTGAAGTCAAGATGCATGTGATCTGACAGGTGTGGTCTTGACGTCAAGACACTTGTAATCTGAAGCGACAACCGACGTGATCTAACAGGTGTGGTCCGACGTTAAGACACCTGTGATTTGAAGTGACAACCGACGTGATACGACAGGTGTGGTCCGACGTCAAGACACTTGTACTCTGACTTGACAAAGACGCGATCCAACAAGTGTGGTCCGACGTCAAGACACTTGTACTCTGACTTGACAAAGACGCGATCCAACAAGTGTGGTCCGACGTCAAGACACGTGCAATCTGACGTGACAGCCGACGCGATCCAACAGGTGTGGTCCGACGTCAAGACACGTATGATCTGAAGTGACAACCGACGTGATATGGCAGGTGTGGTCTGACGTCAAGACACGCATGATCTGAAGTGACAACCGAAGTGGTATGGCAGGTGTGGTCTGACGTCAAGACACGCATGATCTGAAGTGACAGCCGAAGTGGTATGGCAGGTGTGGTCTGACGTCAGGTCACGTGTAATCTGACGTGACAGCCAACGTGACCTAACCAATACATGAATTATGCGTACGAATGTGTGCCTGCAACTGTTCGTTGCACACCGCATGCATTATGCCATTGTGGCTGATTTCCGCCCATTCATCACATGTCTGTCTGCCCGTACTCGCATCTGCACATAATTGTGCGAATTTATCTGAATTTCATTTCCTATTATCACGCGGCATGACCGTCGGTTTCAATGGTATCCAATGTTGCATTGATTAGTCCGCCTAGATTTGCCCTTGTTTCCGTAGATATGCCTAGATCTAGACCAAGCGGTGCCACTGTTCGCTCCCGATGCTTTCGCCGTACAGATCCGAATGTTTTGCTTCATTATCTTCTTTTTTGGCTGACTGGAGTTCTGCTTTTAATTCTCCCTCCGTCACGCTCAAGTGGGACTGTTTTCTGGCCATCTTTTTACCCATCAGTGACATTCATGCTCCCATTAGGACTGCTAAAATCAGGAACCCTAGCGCCCCGGTTGTATCGGATGGAACCAAAGCTTTAATGTGTCGCCGCCCTGGTGCGCTGGCTGTCTATGGACAACAGTCTACGGAGTACAGGGACGCCAAACGAGCTGTACGATCGGCGATTAGGTGTGATAGCCGCGACGATGTTGAGCGGCGCATACGTGAGGACGAGCGGAGGTCAATGCGGCGCCAAGTCAGGTCATTCGTCGGCAGAAAGCAGGCCATTCGCAAGCTGCCCGACGCGATAACTGACGACCTGAACTGATTATTTGTCCGCGTGGGCCCGTGTGTGGCTGACGAGGTTAGGAGCAGATCAGCGGCGCCGAGTATTTCCTGCCGTTTGACGCGTGTCTGCCTGTGCATTCACCTTGGCGCCGTTGTCGCTATCTGAGCTGCGAGCCGTCGTCTTCGGGATGAACGGATCGTCAGCCTGCGATGAGGCCGGCACCAGCATCCACATGTTCAGGTTGTGCCTTGACTGGATAGGTGCGGTGCTCCTGCATCTGGTCAATTCCAGCATTTCCAATCCGATGTTTCTGATTCTTGGAAGCACTTCCTGGTTCATCCTATCTTCAAATCCGGTGATCCCTCTAGCCCTTCCAATTTCCGTCCTTTCACCATCGTCCCAGTCATTTCAAAACTTGTAGGCCGTGCCGTCCACCAGCAGCTCTACAGTTATCTGTCCGAAAACCACCCCTCTCTCTCTCTCTCTCTCTCTCTCTCTCTCTCTCTCTCTCTCTCTCTCTCTCTCTCTCTCTCTCTCTCTCTCTCTCTCTCTCTCTCTCTCTCTCTCTCTCTCTCTCTCTCTCTCTCTCTCTCTCTCTCTCTCTCTCTCTCTCTCTCCTTCCCTCTCTCAAGCCGCTCTGACCTCAATATCTGACCGGATCCTATCCGCATGTGACCATGGAGAGGTGTCCCATGTCTAACCGTCGTGGACCTTGTGTGGTGCAGGTGTATGTCTGTCTGCTGGATTTGAGCAAATTTTTTGATGTGATAGACCACCCAAAACTCAAAATTAAGTCTCCACAACATCGACACAACCTGGTTTTCGGCTTATCTTCAGAAACACACCCAGAGTGTGAGACTCACTGACAGTCGTCGTCCAGAAATCTGCCCCGTTGCCCAACAGCATCTGCGATTTTCAAGGATCATCTCTCGAACCTCTCCTCTATTTCGTCTTTGCCAACGATCTCAGCCTGTTCGCCGAAGATGCAGTGGTCATCCAATACGCCGACGACGCACACATTTTGGTCAGTGGTAAGAAATCTGAAATTAAGAACGTCGTCGCTCACATGGGAACAGTTTTGACCTCCCTCAACATCTGGTTTCGAGCAAATGGACTGAAAATTTACGCTGCTAAGACTCAGCTGATGCTCTTGGGCAGCCCACAAAACCTACGTGCCTTCCCAGCTATCACGGTGAAATTTCGCGATCACGATCTACCCACCATTTCGGAATGCAAGAATATCGGACTTATTTTCGATCGATCGCTCAGCTCGGACTCGCACGTCTCAGAAGTGACTCGGCGTTGTTTTGGAGTTCTGGGTGGTCTCTTGCATCTGAGGAGGCATCTTCCACCTGCTGTTATCTCCGCGCTGGTCAATGCCCTGGTTTTATCGCAGATCCGCTACTGTATTTATGTGTACGGTAACGGAACCAAAAATAAACTATCTCGCATTACAGAAAAACATGAGCTACGTAGCAAAAGTAATGTTCGGCCGCAAAACCTTTGACCATGTTTCTGATCTGCTGAGGAGACTGGACTGGCTCAGTGCGAAGAAACTAGCCAGGTACATACCACACCATGTGCCTCACGCACAAGGTGCGCCGTCATGGAGAGCCAGAATCGCCGCCTCATGATCTCACCACCGTGGCGGAGATTCGTGCCGAATCATCCGTCAGGACCATCACCTGTATGTCCCCCGGTCCCGCACTGAGATGGGAAGAGGCGATTTGACTGCAGAGCACTATGCAACTCGTTGCCACCCGAGCTGATGCGGCTTCTCGTGCCGGTCTTGCCACCTACGTCAGACAGGTACCACCTACGTCAGACAGGTGTCACCTACCTCAGACAGTTGCCACCTACGTCAGACAGTTGCCACCTACGTCAGACAGTTGCCACCTACGTCAGACAGTTGCCACCTACGTCAGACAGGTGCCACCTACGTCAGACAGGTGCCACCTACGTCAGACAGTTGCCACCTACATCAGACAGTTGCCACCTATTTCAAACAGTTGCCACCTACGTCAGACAGGTGCCACCTACGTCAGACAGGTGCCACCTACGTCAGACAGGTGCCACCTACGTCAAACAGGTGCCACCTACGTCAGACAGGTGCCACCTACGTCAGACAGGTGCCACCTACGGCGGCACCTGTCTGACGTGCCGCCCGAGTCGGAATGATTTGCTGCTCGCCCTGCTGTATTTTATTATGACATGGATGGCCACCGGCCGGATTGCTCTATGATTTTGACCTTTTCTGCCCTGGTGTTTTATTATACTAACGCGAGGTTGTAGTAGCTACAAATTCATCGTGGATTATCTCAATACAAGTCAGTATCTGTATCTGCATCTGTATCTGTATCTGTATCTGTATCTGTATCTGTAATGTGGCATTTGCCGGCGCGTGGTTTGGCGTGAACTGTTTGGTTCCAATGCGTGAGTTCGACTCAGCTCAGAGTCTAAACAGTCTGCCCCTGATACACCCCGTGACATGTCTAGATGACCATGTGGCCACGTGACACCCCGTGACATGCCTAGAGAACCATGTGACCACTTGACACCCCGTGACATGTCTAGAGAACCATGTGGCCACGTGACACCCCGTGACGTGCCTAGAGGACCATGTGACCACTTGACACCCCGTGACATGCCTAGAGGACCATGTGACCACTTGACACCCCGTGACATGTCTCGGAGAGGTGCGCAGGTGTGTACCTGTCGAGACTGCAGACCACTTTCGCACATTCCGTACATGAAGTTTGTGAGCTTGATACAGCGACGCTGCCGTTGCAGGATCATGGTAGAGAAATATGGGTCCGTGACGAGATGTATTGCGGATGCGATCGATGTGGTGCTAGGACGTGTGGTTGAAAGCAGTATGCGAATGCGTCTCGTTGGGAGACTTGGTTCATTCCTGTGAGTGTGTGTAAATGTGAAACTTACGTCTGAAACTGTCCGAGGTGGTTTATGTCCTTCACCATATTTTTGCATAGATTAGAGTGTCGGGCGCCCAAATGCTTTCTGGATGCTATGACTCGGGTACAGATTATGCTGGAAATAATGCATCCGATTCACATGCTTTTTCACCATGGGTCCAAACTCCAGGGTTTGTGTGGCAAAAACTGACACTTACCTTCCGGGATTCCAGCAGCTAACACGCAGCCGCACATAGCTGATATTAAAACCTTCAAAGCTGGCAGGGCAAGTAAAAAATTGGAAGGATTAACGCGCTACAGACGTTGATGACTCCTACTCGGGTCCATTACACTGTATCAGAAATGTTAGTACAAATTGTTATATCACGCATGGTAGCGTGAACACTGGTAAGTCTTGCGTTAGTCGAACGCGCCACATCATTACACGGCAAACGTTAAGTCGATGAACTAAATCCCGTGCATGTTCTTTGGCGACCGTTCTTCAGTGTTCTTTTGAATCCGTCATAAGCCGATTTACTGAAAGTTTGCGATCAAGCGTCCCAGCGAGATTCGTCATGTCGACCTAAAACAAACCCGCCGCACATCGTCGGCATGGCCTACACTGGCCAGCATGCTGCTGGCCATTCGCCACCTGTTCAAGTCCTCGTCCATGCGCTATCGTTTACATCGAAGTGAGTAATTGGGACGCAATGCAACAAAAAGTAGCGCAGCAAGAAAGCTGCGGAACATGAATAGATCCAACGTTTTCAGCGCGCGGCCTTTCACGTGAATCCGCCTGACACCGAACGAGGCTGCCAATTTCCGGCCGGGAAGATCATTAAATCAACGCGTGAGAGTCACAAAAACGTATATATAGTTGTCGATGCCGACGCTATGGAGGTATTGCGCCTTGCAGCCCCTCCTTGTCATTTGTGTCAGGTTGGTCGCTCTCCGTGTTGACAAGATTTGCCACGGTTCCACCCCGTGTTGCTCTCTATATATAATGACCTGGAGGTCATTACATATAGAGTGAGATCACCGATAGCGAACTGCCCACTGGTAGCCAGAGAACAATCAGACTGCGACAGCACAGAAAAACAACGTTATCCGAACTGGGTATCATTTCGCAGTTGCAGATGGCGTTTTTACGACGTTGGCATGGCGATGACGTGCATTGTGTCCAGCGGCTGAGGATGTTTCACAGAAGTTATTTGAGGCCTGCAGATGGTGGCGGTCGAGATCCCTTAAAGACATTGGTCGCTCAGATGATCCAGCCAGCTACGTTGCCATGACATTGGTGCAGCCGACATGGAGCAGTTCGGAGCTGTCAGTCAGAATTATCTTAGGAGACATGGAGACATAGTGATGACGAGGGATGCTCCTTGCTCTCCACAAAGGTTAAATGCCATGCAGTGTTTAGGTTGTCCACCTTAATTTGACTTCATTCCAGTATTTTCCAGATGTATCATAACGTCCGAGAAATCTAAGTCCCCTCTACCATTTGCTTCTTTGTTGTAAAGTATTCTGCCCTTGATCCAAATATTCCTGGCGCAATTGATATTGCAACCGTGCACATTTTTAACATGCTGAGCATGTTCATTGAAATGATGTGACATTGCAGCGCTCGCTGATGATGAAGAGTAAGTTAAGATCACGAAGCATAACTTATAATATTAAATAGCACACATTTGCATAATAATCCGCATATCATTACCACTCTATCAATTGTAAAACGGTGGGTAGCTTAAATGGGTGACAACAGCTGCATACAAAAGCGACAGCTTCGATCAAGCGGCACAGCTGGGTCCGGTAGCCGGCCTCGATCGCCCGCAAGATCAGCAGTGTTGTGAATGCAGTGCGCCCCAGCATACACTGTCGGCGTGTTCTCAGGTACATCCTGCAGGCCGCCCACGACGAAGACGGCGTCGTCGTCTCCAACGACAACTACCGAGACCTTCACAAGGAGAAACAGTTCAAGAAGGTTATCGAGGAGCGAATTCTGATGTACTCGTTCGCGAATGGCCGGTATGTCTGTGACCGTGAAGGCCTTCGGTCTGCAGCACTCGTTTCCCTTCATGGCAGAGGAAAAATGTCACCTGCCAAGGTTAGGACGCTTAATGTTAGCCTACGTTAAGCCGGCTTATGTGGCATCCGGTGTTGAATTAGTGAAGGTAAGTAAAGTGCTGTCAACGGGAGTATCGGGTGGGAAGCGCAGCGCTGCAAACAGACACTGGCATAACCTATGGAACACACACGCATGCATGCATTTTATTTGACAGAACATTTGGAAGATTGCCAGCATCACTGCCCCCGGCTGTCTCCCCGGTTCCGTAGCGTCACCAATCTCTCACACCGATTGGTAGCGTACGAAGAGTAGTGACGGGTATGGGACTCGAATTCCGAACATTTGGGTTGTGAGACGAGCGCCTTACCATTGGACTGCTCGCCCCCGATTTAGCGTCGAGTGATGGCTATCTTTTCTGGAGTCAAATCAATATTGGAAGAAGGGATATGCCAACTGGAGTGGGATAGGAGAGAGGGAATGGGAAAGAAAGAGAAAATGGGGTGAGAGAGGTAATATGCCTTTAGGTGTGTCGGACCACAAAGGCCATGTGCGCCCCCTTTAATTCGACTGTGTTTTGCAAACGAAGTCAGAGCAAGTGTATTTTTTACCTTAGCTGGAGTATTAAGTTATAGTGCGTGTGCGCTCCAAAGTGCTGAAGTCAAGAGGAGGGCACATCGTCTCCCAGGTGTTTGGACGATGTTGATGAAGCTTATGTTACTTCACTCCTCGGCAAGATAATTGCATTTGTGAGTGGAATGGTGTCGGTGGGGAATGGAATGGTGTCGGTGGAGAATGGAATGGTGTCGGTGGGGAATGGAATGGTGTCGGTGGGGAATGGAATGGTGTCGGTGGGAAATGGAATGGTGTCGGTGGGGCATGCAAATATTGGTTGACTTTGCTATGTTAATTGGACTAATCCTTCGGAGAAGCACCGAGGGATCTTTACCGTGCAGACAATGGGTTAACTGTCCACACCGCTTGTCAGACCGGCTGCCGTATGCTCGTAGCATGCATTCTACGCAGGGCGGGCGAGTCATGCAGAACTGTGTGTGGTTGGTATGATGTTTTACAAATCGGCTTACGTATGTCCGATTTTGCAAAAAGGTAACTGTTTGCGCTATGTGCAAATTTACCACAAGTCAGCTCATCTCCGTCCGACGGCGCCGGTAGGCAGCCATGTATTGCAAATGACAGGACAAATCGGCTGAACCACGCCCGATGCCCTCCGTGGATAGCTGTTTATGTTACTGCGACGAGTGGCTGCGCGGGCGTGCAGTGCGTGCCAGGTACGTCAGCTGAGTGATGTCCACACTGCTCCTGCTTGTTTGGTGGCGTGGAGATAGCCAAACGGTGAATGGAGGACCGTCGCGGCCCCTCGCGTCGACGGGCCGCGGGCGACGGAGTGAGGGACAGGACACCAGCGCACTGGGACGTCGCAGCTGACGCCACCCAGCCAGGCGCAGAGCTTCCTCCATGGTGTCCTTCCATGGGCAGCGTGCAGGACAGCTGGGACAGGCAGTCTTGGGTTTCGGGCTTGTGTGGCTAGTGAGCGAGCAGCATGCAGGACAGCTAAGGCAGGGGGTTTTGGACTTCGAGCTTGTGTGGGTAACAATCGTCTTCTTTAGAGCCTCCCTACTGGAGGACCTCTGTGATTTCCCTTGAGCAGAAGACGAACTTCCCCTGTGTGCTGTCTGTGACCCCGAATGCCTTGGGCCGTTATCTCCGGCAGCTTCTGTTCACTGCTACCGTGCTGCACGACTTTCCACCATGCACACCACGTGACTGAAGCCATCTGCGGATGCATCGTCATGGCTCTGTGTGCATCTGCTGGCAGGTTCATGCCTCCTGAAGATCCGCTCGGCAGAAACGGGCCCACTCTGGATGCCTTCCTTCGGAGGACTCCCAAATCTGCAGACGCATCGTGTCCGTACGGAAAGGCGCGTCACCAGTCGGACCAAATACCACGCTTTAATCAACCTGACTCCTTGTCCTAAACTTCATCTTTAGCTTGGAACTGTGCACAGTACACATGTTTAAAGCGATTATCAAAACCTCTGAAAGTACGTGGTAAAAGGCGCAACGCATTGCTCCTGAGATTAATTGTGGTTTGTAATCCAACTCCTAATACCTGGACGTGACTAGATAATATGACATTAATCCCCCAGCTTGGCTCAAGTTTCAGTCTCAGAGACATTTTAAGAACAAATAAGCAACTAAGAAAATGTCCGACGAGGTTGCATCAAGTAACAGATGGGTCTTGGCATGGTTATAATCTGCATTGTCATAACTCTCCACAGAAATGCACCTACGGCAACAAGTGCAAGTACTTCCATCCCGAACGGCCTGCCGTCGACCATAGCCAGCGCAGTCCCTCCCGTCAGCGACCTCTGCTGGACTCAGGTGAGTAGCCGAGGCTATCCAAGACTCGAGTCAATGGCTGGCGCTGCTCAGGTCCGAGGTCAGTAGCCGGAGCTCCCCAGGTCTGAGGTCAGTGACCACAGGTCTCAGGTCGGTAGCCACACTCCTGGGGTCAGTAGCCACAGGTCTCGGGTGAGTTGTAATGGATCTCGTTACGGTATCTGAGGCTGCATTTGGTGGAACAAAGTGAGCCAGTTCTGCCCATTAGGTGATCTGTGTGTTTCATGTATTTAATATGCCACGCACGAGTAGTATGTCTCTTAGAGTCAGTGGTGTAGGAATCGCCTCGGACTTGCATGGATCAGCAATACATTTTAGCCCAAGATGGTCTACAGCCGTATGACTGACCTTGTGGCGATGTGACCGTGTGACCGTGTGACCAGGTGACCGTGTGACCGTGTGATCGTGTGACTGTGTGACCATGTGACCATGTGGCCGTGTGACCGTGTGACCGTGTGACCGTGTGGCCGTGTGACCGTGTGACCGTGTGACCGTGTGACAGTGTGATCGTGTGACCGTGTGACCGTGTGACCGTGTGACCGTGTGGCCGTGTGATCGTGTGACCGTGTGACCGTGTGATCATGTGGCAGTGGGACCGTGTCACCGTGTGATCGTGTGACGGTGTGGCGATGTGACTATGTGACCATGTGACCGTGTGACCGTGTGACCGTGTGACAGTGTGACCGTGTGACCAATGGACCGTGTGACAGTGTGATTATGTGACCATGTGACCGTGTGACCATGTGCCCGTGTGACCTTGTGACCGTGTGGCAGTGTGATCGTGTGACCGTGTGACCGTGCGACCGTGTGACCGTGTGATCGTTTGACGGTGTGACCGTGTGACCAATGGACCGTGTGACAGTGTGATCATGTGACCATGTGACAGTGTGACCGTGTGACCGTGTGACCGTGTGACCGTGTGACCGTGCGACCGTGTGACCGTGTGATCGTGTGACCGTGTGACCTTGTGACCGTGTGACAGTGTGACCGTGTGACCGTGTGACCGTGTGACCGTGTGACCGTGTGACCTTGTGACCGTGTGGCCGTGTGACTGTGTGACCGTGTGATCGTGTGACAGTGTGACCGTGTGACCATGTGACAGTGTGACCATGTGACCGTGTGACCGTGTGACCGTGTGACCGTGTGACCGTGTGACCGTGTGACAGTGTGGTCATGTGACCATGTGCCCGTTTGACCTTGTGACCGTGTGACAGTGTGATCGTGTGACCGTGTGCCAGTGTGACCGTGTGATCGTGTGACCGTGTGACCGTGTGACCTTGTGACCGTGTGACAGTGTGACCGTGCGACCGTGTGACCGTGTGACCTTGTGACCGTGTGACCGTGTGACCGTGTGACCGTGTGACCTTGTGACCGTGTGACCGTGTGACCGTGTGACCGTGTGACCTTGTGATCGTGTGACCGTGTGACCGTGTGACCGTGTGACCGTGTGACCGTGTGACCGTGTGACCGTGTGACCGTGTGACCGTCAGGCCACCGGCGACTGTCCCGCGAGAGCCGACACAGTCCGGCGGCGGCGGAGCGCAGGGCCCGGCCGCCGCCAGCGTCGGCCGCCGCTGCCGAGGCGGACCGACTCGACTCGCGGCTCAGTCCCAGCCTGGAGAGCGTGGCGTCGGCGCGCGCCCAGCCGGTGACCATCGACGTGCGCGTCTGCCAGCCGGCCGGCTGGACTGCCGACCAGGTGGAGCGGCTCGACCATCTGCAGCTGGGTCGGATCTGGTCGGAGCCGAGCGCGCGCGGCCCGCCGCTGTCGGCCGAGCCGCGCGCGCGCGCGCACCGGCCGCTGGCGCGTCAGCTGGCGCCGACCACCGAGCAGCAGCGCGAGCGCTACGTGCTGGAGCTGGAGGCGGAGCTGGGCCGGCACCGGCTGCTGGCCGGCCGCCTGCTGGCGCCGCACTGGCCGGACCAGCATTCGGGCGTGGCTCGCATCGCGTCGGCGCCCGACTCGTGTCACGGCGGCGTCGCGCCGCCGGCGCCGGCGCCGCTGCCGCCGGTGGCGGCGCCGCACGGCTGGTACGGCCGCCAGCGGCTGGCCAGCACGTCCGACCCTCAGCTGGCGCCCGCCTGGCTGCCGCCGCCGCCGGTGCCGCCCTCTGCTGCCGGCCTCGCGCAGGCGCCGCCGAGCGGCGCCACCGTCGCCTTCGGCGCGCCGTTCTCGGCCGACCCGGCGTACGGTCGCGACGCGGTGGCGCCGCTCCCCGCCGAGCCGTCGGCGGCCGACAGAGAGGCGCTGCGGCGCAGCATGTTCTGGCACCTGTCGGCGCTGTTTCCCGAGCAGAAGGTGCGGCACGCCATGGAGGTGCTGCCCGACGAGACCGATCCGCAGCGGATCTGCGCCGAGGTGCTGCGCGGCTGACCGAGGTGCTGCGGTGTCGGCGTGCCGCACAGCCGGGACGCCGCCATCCTGTGAAGTGCTGCGAGGCTCATGCACGAAGCGACTCGCCTATTGTGGGGGGCTGTTTCCGTTCTTAGCCGAGACGTCACAGTTTCGAGATGTTACCGTTCAAAATGAGAAGCTGCAGTGCCGTGATGTTGTTCACACTTGAGGTAATGCAGCTTTCAGAGGTGTTGTTTACAATTAAAGCACTGCGATCCCGATATATGGAGGAGTGAAACGTTGTGGACGTGTTAGGCGATACGAATGTGTGTGTAATGCAATGCAGGGTTGAGATGCACTACGATTTAAGTGTTACGATGCTACAACAAGGTGACTCCACCCCAAAGCTACATCGTAAGAACGAACTATTCGCAGGTTCGATATTCCGTAAGGCCTTTGTTCACCAGAGCTAAGATAGCGTACAGGGAGATTGTTCTGGCTACTCTCGGAGCAGGGGTGCATGCAGGAGGGGGCACTGGGGCAATGTGCTCCTCCCCATGGGAAGGTGATGCCCCTTTGACCGGGAAAAATCGCCCCTCCATGGAGGCTCGAATGCACTCCCCCTCCCGTTCGCGGATTTTGTTCAGCGCCCTAACGGAGGAATAGGCATGGGCGCCCTATTGAGAGGAAAAAGGTACCCGTGTCGGAGGAATAGGTATTGTTGGAGGCCGCCAGTATGTTTTAGTGGACCCCCGCCCCCCCCCCCTCCCCGCTCAACGAATTTTCAGCCCGAGGTTCTTGGGAGTTTCGTAGTGGCGCCCCTCCAGACGAGTGCCCCCGTGAAAATTCCTGGATCCGCCCCTGTCTCGGAGACGTATGTTCATGATTCGGCCCATCCTCATATCTTTCGACCACGTGCTGGGTGGTGCTGCGTGGCGGCACCGGCGGCGTTGGTTGAGGTGCTGCTTGTGTTTGGATACGGCTGTGAACTTCGCAAGCGTGGCCAGGTGTCACGAGCGCGGAGGAGTGCCACTGCCTTGTGCAGGACGTGGTGGAGTTGCAGAACCAATCCTGGACTGGGGTCGGGCTGAGTAGAACTGCACCATCGCCTATGCAGGGGAACGCCCATGCACAGAGGGTGCAGGATAGGCATAGTGGCACGGCTTGTCATGTGCAACGACTGACCAAGCTGTGAGAACATTGAAAATGCACGTATTGAGTTGGAAACTGCGGGCACTTGATGAGAAGCAAGAAGCTCCGCTGGTCTCGTGCCAAGTCTGGACAGACAATTCAGATCAGCAATGAGAGGGCACCCGTCAGAAACACAAAAACGACGTCCTTGCATGCTCTGATGGGAACGATGGCACGCGCACGGTAAGCGCAGGGCACGTGCACGGTAAGCACAGGGCGCGCGCACGGTAAGCGCAGGGCACGCGCACGGTAAGTGCACGGCACAGCAGGGCAGCACTGACCCGCTCTGGGATGGAACGGTGCGTGCATGGGCGAGACAGGAGCTCAGCATTGACCTTCTTTGAAGGGAACGCCGCGCCCATGACCGACACAGGAGCGCTGCACTGACCCACCCTGGGGAGGAACGCCGCGTCCATGACCGACACAGGAGCGCTGCACTGACCCACCCTGGGGAGGAACGCCGCGTCCATGACCGACACAGGAGCGCTGCACTGACCCACCCTGGGGAGGAACGCCGCGTCCATGACCGACACAGGGGCGCTGCACTGACCCACCCTGGGGAGGAACGCCGCGTCCATGACCGACACAGGAACGCTGCACTGACCCACCCCGGGGAGGAATGCCGCGTCCATGACCGACACAGGAGTGCTGCATTGACCCACCCTGGGGAGGAACGCCGCGTCCATGACCGACACAGGAACGCTGCACTGACCCACCCCGGGGAGGAATGCCGCGTCCATGACCGACACAGGAGCGCTGCACTGACCCACCCTGGGGAAGAACGCCGCGTCCATGACCGACACAGGAGTGCTGCACTGACCCACCCTGGGGTGGAACGCCGCGTCTATGGCCGACACAGGAGCGCTGCACTGACCCACCCTGGGGAGGAACGCCGCGTCCATGACCGACGCAGGAGCGCGGCGCTGCTGCTGGCCCAGCCGCCTGAGCAGAAGCCGACGAGTCGTGACTGTGCGCTCACCGTGACGTGCGCTACGTGCAGACTGTCGGAGGATGGGCGGGCAGTTCCTGATGTCTGGCTGATCACCTGCTGATCACCTGCTGATCACCGCGCCACGGCCGCCGGCACGGCAGCACCTGGTGCGCGTGTCACACGGCTTACCAGTCCAGACACTCACAGACGTGCACTGCAGCACTGGCGGAGCCAATCCAGACACACACACATGCACTGCAGCACTGGTGGATCCAATCCAGACACTCACACACATGCACTGCAGCACTAGTGGATCCAATCCAGACACTCACACACATGCACTGTAGCACTGGCGGAACCAATCCAGAAACTCGCACACGTGCACTGCAGCACTGGTGGATCCAACCCAGGCACCCACACACATGCACTGCAGCACTGGTGGAACCAATCCAGAAACTCACACACATGCACTGTAGCACTGGCGGAACCAATCCAGACACACACACATGCACTGCAGCACTGACGGATCCAAGCGGAGGCCATAGACGTGCACTGCAGCACTGGCGGATCCAAGCGTGCGTTGGTGGATCCAATCCAAACACTCACAGACGTGCACCAAAGCACTGGCCAATCCAATCCAGACACACACACATGCACTGCAGCACTGGCGGATCCAAGCGGGGGCCAGTGGTGTCATGCCTCATGGGGTCACGCCAATGGAGTTCAAGAGGCCGATTTATGCCGAAACTGAGCACTAAAATGGCACTTTTCTCAAATCCAGGAACATTTTATAGCACAAGTGTTCTTTTAAGCACTTCCGATACCTGAGCTGTTCAGGACCGATGAGTTTTCGAAATCGGACATATTTTATTTTCCCCCCCCCCCAACCTCAAGCCCCCTCCACTGTAGCACATGGAATACCGGCTTAGAGTCGCGAAAATGACTGCTTTCAGTCGTGTGGTTTGGCTGTTTTCCTTTTTGAAGAGGGCCGAACCGCGTTCTACGCCAAGGTTACCGAAAATGCAATTCGGCTGTCAGATGACTGATTGAGCCTATTTGATGCAGTTCCACGAGGTGAGTGGGTGGTACGAATAACGGAGCAGCCCACGGTTCATCTAGGCCACTGATTAGTGGGTTGGAGGAAAGCCTGACGTGCTACTAAATTGGCTGCGATCGATGGTGATTGATGATGCTGATGCTGGAGGTTGTAATGCTGCTGCGGTTATGTTACCGATGGTGGTGATTGTGGTGGTCACACCCCTGTGGAGGGGCGTCGATTTTTATCCTTTTGCGGGGACCATGGCCCCTCTCCCCCCCCAATGCTGATCTTGGCCCCCCCAATGTTGATTTGGGCCCCCCCAATAACCCATGCTATTTTTTTGCTGATAAAAAGCTAAAGGAAAAAAAAGAAGAAAAACACTGTGTTAGGTACATAGAAAACTTAGTTGATGTTAACCAGCACATTTTGTACTAAAAAAGAACAGATTTGGATTGGATAGTGGACTGAGTATCCAACTTTTGCTACACAATTCAAAATTATGTGCAAAAAAAACAAAATAGCTAGATTTCCCTCCACTGTGGAAGGAAAACTTACAGCATACAATGTTAAGATTTGATGATGATGCATTTTAAACCAGATTGTCTTTTTAAAAAATGTTAAGCCACAAAACAACAATTGGATTGTCATACTGATGTTTGTACACGCCACCAATGGCAAAACCACATGCATATGAGCTTAAACAGGAAAAAATCCATTCTTAATTTCCAGTCATTGTCAAACTTGCATTGTCCAGTGAAGAACAATGACAATCATCATTGAGATTGTGGATATGCAAACTATAATTATCTTCAGCAGCCCACCTATCACACCATCAGCTTGATATTTACCTAGGTACCTACCTACATGCCCAATGACAATGCATGCATTAAATATTGATATGGGGAAAAACGAGAGCCATGTGTGGAAAAATCTGCCAGCTTATGATACTGTAGGGGGGTCCGGGCCACGTCGGGCTGGGCGGTGTCGGAGCGGGCTCTGGGGGGCATTAGGCGGCACTGCCGGGTGGGTGGGTCGCTGTGCGGGCGACTGCGGCCGGCTGGATGGTTGGTGCCGTGTGTCCCCTCGCCCACCGCTTCTTCAACCGCTCCGACATCCTACCAACCTTGCTGCGGCCCGTCGCCACCACTACACGAATTTATATAGCGAGGTCAGGCTCCTATCCACATCACATACGCCCGTGAGTGCGCCCGGCTGGTCATGTAGCGAGGAGGGGTTGTGGGCTTCGGGTGTGACGTGACACTGATGGATGGCCATGATAGAGGTACACGACCTGGGTACTGCCACCGCCGCCGGCACTCGTCCATTTACAGGACCCACCCGTGTACCCCCAGACAACAACACATCCACCATCCACTCACCCCCCCCCCCCCGCACACACACAGCATCGACGTTCTCGGGGCAGCCAGATGCAAGCAGGGCCCGGGTAACATCCAGTACAATTTTGGCAGTGAGGTTTCTGACAGCTGAATACTTGCGTTGAAATCGAACCAATTCCACTGGTCCTTAAGACTACCCCTTTAAACATGTATGCAACAGTCACTCGCTCCTCTCATTCCCCACGATCATTCGGTCCCTAATAATACGAAAACGAGTTCGCCCACAATTTTACCTTCCAGTGTTACGCAAGCATTTAGCGAGTCGTACTCCCTTTCACTGGGGACTTGGTTAGTCCCGAATGCATATTAATTACCCGCTCCAAGGCCTACTTGTAAACGGCTGACGCGACTCTCCTGATTGCATAATTTGTGTATATTGACGTTACTGCCTTAAGGCTTTGCAACACTAGGCGGTGAAACTTTCCCTGGGCTTCTGTGCTGTCTTATAACTGAACTCAGGTATCAATGGCCAACTTACCTAACCTTACCCAATCGACGCCATGCCTGGCCTTACACGTTGAAGACGTGCGACCGGCGTCACGTATCCCACGGGCGGGCACGGATCCCTACCACGTTGGGTACGTCCCCTGGTCGTCGTTATACCCTAGCCGGCCTTACCCTTTCAGCCCCGGGACTTACGGCATGCCAAACCAGTCCGGTGCATCCCCCATCTCCTGTACCATCCGTGCCCACGTACAGCGAACGGAGGCGGACACATTACCCGGCAGTGTTTTGCCTATATATCCTATTGTCCGGCGCCGAACTTCCGGCGAACGCAATGTGGGGCCCCCTCTAACGGGCCCTCCCACATGCATACCATGCTCGCCCCCTCATCTGCACCCTTGGGTCACAAAGGCCAGTGGGATTTTGCGATCAAGAGATACCTGAGCCCAGTTAGCAGTTACCACTTGAATAGCGCCCATGAGTAACAATCAGGAGAGTTTCGTCATTGCGCCCTTTCGTCGTGCCCCCCCCCCCCTCTTTGAGGAAGAGAGGGCCAAAGGCCCCTCACAGTCGACGCCCGAGGACATATCGCCCATAGGAGGGCAGCTGGCAGACTGTCTCTCTCGCTCGCTCTGCGGGGGTCGTCAATCTCTTCTCTCGTGCATCCCCTATCTCCGTAAATTCGCCCGAGTAAAAAGAGGGACCGTGCCAAAAACAGACAGATATTTATACTGAAATCAAAAGACAAAGACTGAGATTGAAATCAAGGACAGATTTTCACAGGAAACTTTGCATCCATTTCCTTCCCATCAAGGTATGTATTTGGAGTCCAGGGGACTCCAAGTCTATTCACATGAAACAACATCCACTTTTCCATTTATTCCTACGCTAAAATAGAAAAGAAAGGAAAGACATTAAAATACACCTGAGACATCAACTATTTCTATTTACACACACGCACTTTTGCCACCAACGCACACATATCCCCCCCCCCCCGCACACACACACACGGAAGACGCCAGCGCCGGTGGGGTTGGTGACGCTGGGACGGTGGTGGTGGAAGGTGAGGCTGCATGCCGCCGAGCATCACTCACATGGCGATGGTGGGTGGCAGGTGGCCTCGGCTGAGAGGTCCTTCTCCTCCATCCGAAAACTCAGCCATCTTGCCACCGCCGCCGTCTGAGAATTCTCTCCGTCTCCCTGTCCGGTCTGCCCTGTTCTCCCCTCCACCGTGGCGCGCCCATGAGTTTTACTCTCCCCTCATCGCCTCCGGCTTTGGGTACTTTCTCTGTCTCTCTTCCATTTTCTTTTTCCGCGAATGTTCTCGAAGCTTCGGCTGCTGCTCCCGCTTCCGCCGCGGGCCGGTTCACTCCACCCTTCCCACGTGTCACGCAGGTGCTCGGGACGTGTCCGGCCGCCTATCGGTTGGCCTTCAAAGCCGCCTGCAGGCCTGCCTCTGGGTCGGTTTTGTTTTCGCCGGACACGCTGTGCTGGGGGAGGGCGCCCGGCCATGCGGCGGCGCGAAAGCCAGTTTCTGGCCGTCCGACTTTTTGTACAAAAATGTAAAACGCCTTACAATACCATGACAGAGAAAAGTCAGCAAGAAGCTGCATGGCCACTGCATTATAATTGATATTCCTAAAAGAATAAAAAAGAAAGCTATGGCTCACATGACTTTTAGGGTGCGTTCTTTGTCTACTTCATTCCGCGGATTCCGTGGACTGTGACGTTGCATATTTCGTGGACTGCAGCCACGAAACGTTCTGTGAAATTTCGCGCCGGATTACTTACGTGAGCCATTTGTGTCGCTGTTCACAAACCTTTCTACTAATTCGTATGATTAGCATTCATTGCATGCTGTTTCATTAAAGCAATGTGGTTGAATCACTTGTTGGCAACACCAGTAATTATACAAAGCTCCGAACTATGATCTTATTGTTATTGGCCACTGATGCCTAATTTAATGCTCATGGTGTCAACAATAAAAAGGATAAAAATGCGAAACTATTCTGAGATGGCTCGTGTTCTAGGTAGATGAATGTCAGACATGTCCAGGGCAGGCTATGACAGGCATGTCAAGGGCAGGGATGAAATTTGCATTGGTCATTGCACAGTGAACATGCCGACAGCGGACCGACGTCGTTCCGCTATCTGGACGCCAGTGGCCCGCTGTCGGCTGAGGAGTGGAATGTCCACCAAGCCGATATGCAGCCGAAACCTAGCCAACGTGGGACCGCTGCCAGGCTGCTGTCAGGACGCTTGGGGCCCGCTGTCGGCTGGGTAGTGGGATGTCTGACAACGGCCCGACGTCAGCTGGCCGCTATTGATATACCGAATTCAACCCGACATATGTTGATATTCCAGATCAGTATGCCGATGTCGGGCCGAGAGTGGTCCGATGTCGGCATACCGTTTACGAGATGTCGAGCTCGCCCAGACACGTGCGGACAGCGGGTCAACATCGGCAAGTTTACTGGGTGGAGATGCAAATAATCGGAAAAAGAAGTTTCTGAAGGTAGTGTCTAGCTTACTGCTGTTTCACCTCAACAGTTGAGAATTTGACCACACTGCAACGGAAAACCCTCGCCGGTGGGAACATGGCATTTATTAGTGACATCTTCGCACAATCTAGCCCAATCGTAATCCACTCTACAACTTTACTTGCGAATTTGCAATGTCTTCCTTGGCCCGCACATCACTTCCAATGTGCGTCGCCATCTTGGAAGAAACCGCACAGAACGGGGCTGGACAGCTTTTTTCAGTCCGCGCGTTCCCCGGGGAATCCACGAAATCTGGCCGCGGAATTCGTGCGGAATGGACAAAGAACGACAGATGACGTCAGAGTCCAAGGAATTCCTGGACGGAACGTGACAAAGAACGCGGCCTTAAGCAAACCTTGCAGTCATACAAGACCAATGCTATACAAGAAATAGCCTTGACAAGACCAATGTCTCGTACGCCGCAAAAGCACCATTATTAAACGCCGCAAAAATACCATTATTTTAAAAGGTACACCAAAGTTCGCATTCAAACCTTGATGACGTCACAGGTTTTTATTCGTATATTGCAGAAATTGGAAGCATCAGGCAAGTTTCAATTTCACTGCACATGGGTGGGGGAGTTATTTTTTTAGGCGTACCGGACCACAGAGGTCATTTGCGCCACCTTTGAAGCGAGTACGTTACATGTCTGACTATAAAAGCGGGTGTTTGCGATCAAGGTGCAGGCATGTGGACGTTTACGTAAAGGGAATTTTACGTTATAGTTTGTGTGATATTTTAGGCGCTGAAGGCGGGGCTAGGATGGGGACATCCCCTAATGTCTAGATGGCAGGGGCGTCGATTTGTATCCTTTTGTGGGGGCCAGGGCCCCACCAATGTTGATCTTGGCCCCCCCAATGTTGATTTGGGCCTCCCCAATAACATATGCTATTTTTATGCTGATAAAAAAGTTGAACGAAAAAGAAGGAAAACACCATGCTTTACATAGAAGTAGAAAATGTAGTTGATGTTAACCAGCACATTTTGTAATGAACAAAAATAGATTTGGGTTAGATAGTGGACTGACTCTCCACCTTTTGCTACAAAATTCAAAATGGTGTGCACAAAAACCAATTGCCATTGTCAAACTTGCATACAATCCAGTCCCGTGAACAACAATTAGTTATCATTGAGAGTGTGGATATACAAACTATAATTAACCTCAACAGCCCACTCATCACACTGTCAGCTTGATATTTACCTGGTACCTAGGCACCTAGGTACATGCTACAGAAAGACTTAGAAGAGCTTGTGAAGTGGTCCAAAAAATGGCAGATTAAATTAAATTTTGATAAGTGCAAAATCATGCATGTATGCAGGGGCGTCGAATTGTATCTTTTTGTGGGGGCTATGGCCCCACCAATGTTGATCTTGCCACCCCCCCGCCCCCAATATTGATTTGCCCCCCCCAATAACCTATGCTATTTTATGCTGATAAGAAAGCTAAAGGGAAAAAATGAAAAACCCCATGCTAAGTAGAAACATTGATGTTAACCGGCACATTTTGTACTGGATAGAAACAGATTTGGATTAGATAGTGGACTGGCTCTCCACCTTTTGCTGAAAAATGTAAAATTGTGTGCAAAAACAAACAAAATAGCTGGAATTCCCTCCACTGTGGAAGTACAGCTTACATCTTTCTGGGTTGGTTGGTTGGTTATTTGGGTTTACGGCCGCATTGACTGCGTTGGTCATACAGCGCCCATACAACTTCTCTTGTTCCCACCTTAAAGCACAATAATACCCAAAAGTTTCCGAAAAAATTTACAATCATGTTCACAAAAAAAAAAAAAAATTTGTATTCAAAATCAGCTTAGGTTAGGTTAGGCTCGGTTAGGTTTCTTTTTTAAGGTTGAGAATTTTCAGAAAATAAATTAAGTGACATTTTAATTTAGTTTAATTTTTTGTTCTCAAGAGATAGGTTAGGGTAGGCTAGGTTAGGTTTTGTTGCATTAAAAAAACATTTATGTTTATCCTATGTTACCGAACTCAGAGCCCTTTTGGCATTATTTTGCTCACAACCTGAAAAGTAAGCACAGAAAATAAGTGGGTCCAATCATCTTAGTCACCTTCATAAACATAGTATTCTGCATATTTTTGTTTTGTTTTAAAGGAAAAAAAAGAACACCTTAGACCGCAAGGTTACCAAATAATTAGCAATTTTTTGGGGAAACCTTTTTGGAATTTTTTTTAAAAGTTTTCCAACTTGAAAAACCTAAACTAACCTAACTTAACCAAACCTAACCCATTTGCTTGCTATATGGAGGCAAATGTGTGTACAAACTTGTCTTGTTACCACCTTAAAGCACAATAATACCGGTTTGGCTAGGTTAGGCTAGTTTAGTTGTTTACCTTGGAAAAATTGTTCAATCATTTTAAAACATAAAATAAAATCGGAAATTTTCCTTCAAAAGCAGCTGACATTAGGTTCGGTAAGTTGGGTTCGGCTGTTGAATTTAGAAGATTTTCAGAATATATATTGCTTAATTTTTGTTTCTATTTTTTTCTCCAAAGCAGGGGTGTCGATTTGTATCGATAGACACTAGCGCGTATTAAATGTCACAAATCGTGATGGGCGTTCCTCAGAACATCCAAAATCGTAACATCCAAAGAAAAAATTACAGTTACAGAAATTCGTGCGCCTAAAGTCTAAATTTGAGGTTACAGTGACAAATGTGACGGAGGTAAGACATTTGTGGTGCAGTTGCGCGCAGTGCTTAATCCGGAAGCCAATCTCATGTGACGTCGTACTGATTCGTTTTTTGTGCTTCGCACATTCTGATGTATCTGCGGATTGGTATGATTTTAAATAGTGAATAAATAGCTTGCTAATATTTAATTCCCAAAGGAACAGTAGTTGAAGAAGTTGGCAGATAAGCTTGAAAAAGTCCAGTCCATGCTTTTTTCTGATTTGTGCTCAGGGTTTCCATGTTAATATCACATAACTACCACGTTTGTCTTCAAGAAGAGCTGTTTTTAGTTTACTTTTATTAATATTTTCATTCCACTGCTCTTAGTGCCCTTTCTGCCCAGGATTGGGGCACCTAGTGTTGCATTTCCGTCCAGGGGTTGGCACACCTTTTGGTAAATTTACAGCTTAAGGTAATTTCTGATTAATTTTTTTTCCATGCAATGTTTAGGAATGTAATGAACATGATGTTACTGCTCATTTTGGTAAATTTGTGTTTTAATGTGTTTTATGAATTCGTGGAATGTATCATTTCAATGCAATGTTTATGAATGTGACTCAGATGATGGGACCACTCATTTTCTATACAAATGCCTACATTTCAGGCTGTGAGCAAAATAACACCAACAAAAAGCTTAGAATTGGGTGACATAGGGTAAAGTATTTTTCTGTTAAATAAAAAAATGCAACATAACCTAACCTAACCTAGCTTAACCTCCCCTTGGAGAAAAACAAAACCAAAACATCAAGTTGTAAAAATTTCAAGCAATGTATTTTGTTCCAATTAAAAAATGTAACCCAACTTAACTTAATCTAACATAAGCTGCTTTTAAAGAAAAAAGATCTATTTCTTTCAAATTTTGGAACAATTTTTGCAAAAAATGTCCAACTTAAACACTTAAACTAATCTAACATCACCAAACATAGCCCATTTGTTTGCTTTATGGAGGCAAATGTGTAATCACTTGCCTAGTTACCACCTTAAAGCACAATAATTCTGGTTAGATTAGATGGGTTAGGTTTTATCATTTGCAAAATTTCAAGAAAATAAATTGCTATATATTTTTCCAATCTTGTTTTTGTAGTTGTTTTCTCCGAGGTCAGGTTAGGCTAGGTTACGTTAGGTTATGTTGAATTTGTAATGTATTTCTTTTAATTGCTATGTTACTAACTCCAAGCCCATTTTTAATGTTATTTTGCTCACAACCTGCTCACAACCACAAGCATTTGCACAGAAACTGAGTAGTGCTATCAGCTTAGTGACATTCATAAACATTGCATTGTAAATTTAAATAAAAAATATTAATAAAACACATAAAAGCACAAATTTAATGTCCTTTCTTCTGCAAATGCATGCCTTTCAATTGGGAGTAAAAAATAACATCCAAAAAAATGGTGTGGAGTAAGGAAATATAGCATGCAAATAATGTTCAAGATGTATGATAACCTTACCTAACATAGTTCAACTTCCCATACAAGAAATTAATTGTTTTTAATTTAAATTTTCGAGGCATTTTCTCAAATATTTTCAACTTCAAAAACCTAACCTAAGCTAGCCTGAACCGTTTATTATTTTTTTATAGAAAAATAAATAACAAAAAATATTTACCAACAAATGATTATTTTTATAACTTACAACAAAAGCCTAACCTAACCTGACAAACCTAACCCCTTTGTATGCTTCATGGAGGTAAAATGTGTGTAAAACTTGTCTTGTGGTTACCTTAAACTGTGATAATACCTGGCTTTTGGGGTAATTTTTCAGCTCATGGTACTCTCTGACTTCTTTGAATTTCTTTTTTTAATGCAGTGTTTGTTAATGTGCTGAATATGATGTAACCGCTCATTTCCTCTACAGATGCACACTTTTCAATTGTGAGGAAAAATAACATGGAAAATGGGGCTTGGATTTGAGTAATATAGGATGAAAAATAATGTTCAGATAAAAAAAACATGTAACATAACCTAACCTAACCTAGCCTAGACTTCCATGCAAGAAATTATTATTTTTATGCCCAATTCCCCCCCCCAAAAAAAAAATTTGTTCTCAAGCATTTTCAACTTAAAAAGTCTAACATAACCTAATCTAGCTTGAGCCGTTTTTGAAGACTTTTTTTTAATTTACTAACTTACAACAATAGCCTAGCCTAACGCAACTAGGCAAAACCTAGCTCCTTTGAATGATTCGTGGAGGTAAAATGGGTGTAGAACCTGTCTTGTGGTTACCTTAGACTGCAATAATATCTCTTTTTGTGCTACCTGGTGCACGTGATGAACCTCCATCTGCATGCTGCATGAGAGCATTGCACTTATTGCTTCACAAATAATAATAACAAGTTGAAAGTACTATATTTTCAGGAATGGAATCCTGTGCCGATAACATTTTCTGAGTTATAAAGTTCCAGATCAGATCTATATCATTTGTGTTAATAAATATGAGAAATTCATAGAAATGCATACACCGGTTTGTGGACAAGAAGTTATTCTGATGATTTCTGATGTATTGGAAAATGACAAATTTTCATGATGGAAGCAGGCAAAGTTAAAGTACTTATATCTCAAGAAGTGGTCAGTTCACTAACAAGACAGCAAATTCACTCAAATAGCACTCAAAATGCCAGGCGGCCCACTCTTTTTGCAAGTGTAAAATCGATCACAGTGCTTTCTTGAATCATGTTTAAAGCACATGAAGGAAATGTATTGCTGACACTTGTTAGGAACTGATGTGTGTAACGTTAATTAACATTTCTAATGTCCTGATGTTTGTACACAAAATATAGCTCACTATTCTAAATAGCATGGGAGTATCATGCCATATATCATGGCTAATTTATGGTCAAACTGTTATGCAGCAGATTCCCTGCATTGTTACTTAGTTATTTGGGCTTTAGGGCACAGACCATGCTGATCACATAGCTCCCTGCATTGTTGTTAACTGATATATCAGTATGTTTGCAAATTCACTTATGAGTGAATCCATACCATTCTCACTGGGGTATAAAAGCTACATTATAACATTGCTTCTACAATGCATATAACAGAAACCCATCTAGATTGTCCTACTTACTCAGGACACCATAGAAGTCAATGAAGCCAATGAAAACCATAGAAGTCAATGAAAATGTTACTTCATCCCCTGTATTGTTAATGGAAACAAGTCTCTTGAACCATATGTTATGTCCTTCACAGTGTCGCTCCATCCACCTCCAACTCCAACCCTGACCAAACTTCAGGAACTCATCCATCTCCAAAGCAGTCTGTTGAAGAAGGTATGTATTGCAGCATAACTACTGTGACCGGAATTCCATGGTATCCATGTTGCCTTACAATCCATCCTTGCTGATCCATGTAGCAGATGTTTGACTTTCCTCAAACTGTCTGGATAACTGGGGAGTTGAAATCACATGTGAGTGATGAAACAGATGAACTATTCCTGGATTCTTATGTTGCATCATTGCATGGCACAGTGACATACCGAATGGGGAGGGGGGAATTGTGGGCAGTTTCCTCACCCCCCCTCCTGATAGGTTGTGGGGCCCCAAAGAATCCGCCGAGCTTGGGAAAAAATGCGCTATGCTCCCTAAAAATTTCACTCGGTCCACCAAAAATCGCACCGGGGCTCATAAAAATCACTTTGGGGGCCCCCAAACGTAGCGCAGGGGCCCCGATAATGACGCTGGGGCCTCAAAAGTTTGCACCTGGGCCCCTGAAAACCACGTTGGGGCCGCAAACAAGTCGTGCCGGGATTCAAGAAAATCACGACGGGGGCCACAAACGGTCTGGCCGGGGCCTCCTGAAAATCACGCCGAGACTGGGGTACTAAGAATTATCACCCGGCCCCTGAAAATCACGCCAGAGGCCTGACAGGTCCCACCGGGGCTCTAAAAGTCTCGTTGAGATCACCCAACAAATGAAGCCGGGTAAATGAAAACAGTTCGAACACGGAAAATCAATCTGGGATCTCAACAATAGCTCCAAAAGCCCACAAAACTTGTTGGGCCCCCACAAACGTGTCGTAGCCACCGCAAGGGATCCCAACAAGTGACGACGGGGCCCCAAAAAATCGCACTTAGACAAAACAAAATTCACGCCGCTTCTCTTGAAAATCTCATTGGGGCCAAAACGTCGTGCCGGAGACCCACAAGTTGCAGCTGGCTTCCCAAGTACCAATATATACCCGGAATGTTACCTTGCGGACGGAAAAATTGCGTCAAGGATCCACAAAATAAGAAGTCGTCGGACGCCGGAAAAGAAACCTGTTTGGGCATCGGAAAAAACGCGCCGAGAGCCAGAAGAATCGTACCGGGTTCCAAAAATAGCCTGCAGGGGGGCTTATAAAAATAGACTTCACCACAAAAACCACAAGGAGACTCCATCGAATCGACCAGAGCACCGGAAAATTAAGAATGGGTCCCGAAAGAAAATTATCCGAAGGGCCTTTCTACTCTCGATCGTGCAATCTGCGGAAAAAACACGTTGAGCAGCCGCAGTGGCGTACTAAAGGGAAAAATTCCCCTCCCTAACGTTAGGCACCAAGGAAATACTTTCACCCATCGTCATCACCGTTCAGGTCTGCTGTGCTCTGATGCTTCATCAATGCCGGTGTGTTTTAGCCTGCATCTGATCGCTGAAGTATTTTTATTTAAGCCGGTGTGTGTTTGTTGGTGTGTGGAGTGAGGAGGAGGGTAACAGTGACGGTGGCGGTGACGGTGACGATAGATCCGAGCCCACTATATGACACTGCAGTCGCATGCTATTACTCAGAGTTGTTATGTTGGTGAGTTCGAGTCTCACCTGTCGCTACTCTTCGCCCGCGACCAATCGGCGTGAGAGATTGGCGACGCTATATGACACAACGGTCGACGTGTCGTAGAACCAATAACCAACCAAGAGTTGTTATGCTGACACGTACTGAACACTGCTCTTTTAATTATGTGACTTCACCAGTTCTTGGACGATTTTCCCCGTTGGTGAGGATGCCTAATAAACATAAACATACACATCGTGGAATAAAAAATCAGAATTTCTGAGATCTGAAAATATAGTGGGCTAAATCCGATGAGTTTTTTTTTGTGGGGGTGGGAGGGTCTAGTGCCTTGGCACTTCGCCCCCCCAATTTTTTCAAAAATCGACACCCCTGCCCCTGTGATATTTGCCAAGCTGACACGGGGTGTGAATAATATCGAGGTGATGCTGGAAAAGCTGCCCATTATCTTGACTGAAGAGCACACGTAGTTTTAACGATGACGATTTGAACTGTGCTCAGTTTTGGAACAAAACATTGTTGTCGTGTTATCGCTCGGAATGCTCTTGCTGATGGAAAAATATATCAACCATGCATTGCCTAGTTCATCAGTTTTACGACCATCTAACATGAATCCGGCCGGCGACTGCAGCATGACATACCCATCATTCACGATGTTACAGGAATTCCCAGCAACGCTCAGTACATGAGGTGTTGTGCAAAATTGACAGCGTAGGAACAACATAATCAGCGTTGGCGACTGTAGTGTGAACAATTAATAGTGTGCACACCCATACACAGACACACAAACATGCATATATATGTATATGTATATACATATATATATATATATATATATATATATATATGTAAAGTATATACATACCTTCATAATATTTCAACAAAGCTCCCCTTATGCTCCTTTACTCAGCACTCAGCTGCCGTCTTGGTTGTGCGGCTCCGGAGTAGCGTAAGGACGCAAACAGAACAGAGCAGAGTGTCCCGCGACTCACGTCCTCGCATGTGTCCTCTCCCACGACTCACGTCCTCGCATGTGTCCTCTCCCACGACCCACGTCCTCGCATGTGTCCTCTCCCACGTCTGACAATTTTCGGTCCCGCATCTTCTTATACTAAGCCCCATATCAACCACTCTCAAACTCCGTCTCATCTCGCCATTGACCAAACAAGCTTCTGATGTGTCAAGCCACAGTGCTTCTGATGTGTCTGATTACGGTTCACTTGCTGCCCGGTTACGAAATAAATCGAGGATTATATACAACAGGCACTGTTAATGATGAGGCAACACGCCGTAAACGTAAATATAGAGCATTATCGGTGGAGTCGTCAGCAATTGCTTCTACTTTAAGTGCGGCAGGTCCTCGGTTGAAGTATGGCCTTGGGGAGACCTTTCCTCGACCGTTCCTTACCCAGGAGATGGCCAAGGACAAATTCAACTGTTCGATGTTTTGTGGGATGGGGTGGGGGCGGAATTTCGACTGCCACTAAGATCATTCAATCCCCAGTATGGAAAACTGTATTAATAATGGAAACGTTCTCGTAATTAGAGCACTTTCTTCTAACCTGAGCAATAAACACAAAAATATTCATTGGTATTTTACATCAGCAAACGTAACGTTCGACCATGACTATCGTGCTATTCGTTGAATTGCGCATAGGTATCCGTAATGGAGGCGGAGACAACACACAGAGGATGCCACAGGCGCCAACCATTTCGAAGCCGTCATTAAAAATATGCCTATTCAATTATAAGGTTTTCCTTGCCCAAATATATAAGGTTTTACTTGCCTCACTATATAAGGTTTTCTTTGCCTACTGTATAATAATTTGCTTTCCTGACTATATATGGTTTTGTTCGCCTGACTACATAAGGTTTTGCATGCCTGCTATATATGGTTTTGCTTCCCTGACTATATAAGGTCTTCCTTGTCCGACTATGTAAATATTTGCTTGCCTGACTACATCGTGAGAAACGATTAGCACATTTTTGGTGCTATTCCCGGTGTAAAATTCCAGTACCACAGGGCTGCTTGCATTAAGCAGGTTTCGGGCATGGCATTGCATCACAAAATTATAGGTGTTTAACATAAGCTTGGTGCTTATAACTAGCACCTCCTCATTGCGCAGACAGACAGACAGACAGACAGACAGACAGACAGACAGACAGACAGACAGACAAACAGACAGACAGACAGACAAACAGACATACAAACAGACAGACAGACAGACAGACAGACAGACAGACAGACAGATAGACGGAGAGACGGAGAGACGGAAAAACGGAGAGACGGAGAAACGGAGAGACGGAGAGCCATGCCACCCTTCCCTGAAAAATGGTGTGATTGAATTGAAGTCTGAATTCAAGTTTGAATTAAAATTTGAAGAAATTGGCCTAAGAAATGAGGGGTGCACCAGTCACCAACAGATCGGATTGTGTTGAACAGCCGGCGTTTCGGGCCGTAACAATTAAAAGGGTCCACTGCAGCAAGGAGTAGTCTAACGTGTTGTGCAGCCAAGGGCGTCACCACCGGGGGGGGCAGGGGGCAGTCGCCCCCCCCTGTCGTGAGACTGGGGGGGGGCGCCACCCCCTGAAATTTGAGGAGGCCCCTATCCGGAAATGCACAGGAAAAAAGTGAGCAAGGAGGCCGACGAGATATGAGAGGAGGCCTCCAAGACGTGAGAGGAGGCCCCTAATTCGAAGAAGGAGTCACCTAGGGGAAGATAGCAGGCCCCAGAAATCAAGAGAGTGCAAACAATTGGCACGGAGGCCACCAGGAATGCAAAGGAGGCCCCAGGATTGAAAAGGAGGCCCCCATGATTGCAAAGGAGGCCCCCAGGATTGCAAAAGAGACCCACAGGATTGCAAAGGAGGCCTCCAGGATTGCAAAGGAGGCCCCCAGGATTGCAAAGGAGGCCCCAGTGATTACGAAGGAGGCCCCCATGATTGCAAAGGAGGCCCCTAGGATTGCAAAGGAGGCCCCCAGGATTGCAAAGGAGGCCCCCAGGATTGCGAAGAAGGCCCCCAGGATTGGAAAGGAGGCCTCCAGGATTGCAAAGGAGGCCTCCAGGATTACAAAGGAGGTCCCCAGGTTTGCAAAGGAGGCCCCCAGGATTGCAAAGGTCTCCAGGATCGCAAAGGATGCCCTCAGGATTGCAAAGGAGGCCCCCATGATTGCAAAGGAGGCCCCATGATTGCAAAGTAGACCACAGGATTGCGAATGATGCCTCCAGGCTAGCGAAGGATGCCTCCAGGCTAGTGAAGGAGGCCCCAGGATTGCAAAGGAGGCCCCATGATTGCAAAAGAGGCCCCAAGGATTGCGATGGAGGCCCCCAGGATTGCAAAGGAGACCCCCAGGAATGCAAGGGAGGCCCCAGGATTGCAAAGAAGGCCCCCAGAATTGCAAAGGAGGCCCCCAGGATTGCGAAGGAGGCCCCCAGGATTACAAAGGAGGCCCCCATGATTGCAAAGGCCCACAGGATTACAAAGGAGGCCCCCAGGATTGTCAAGGAGGCCTCCAGGATTGCAAAGGAGGCCCCCAGGATTGCAAAGGAGGCTCCCGTGATTACAAAGGAGGCCCCCATGATTGCAAAGGAGGCCTCCAGGCTAGCGAAGGAGGTCCCCCAGGATTGCAAAGGAGGCCCCCAGGATTGTAAAGGAGGCCCCCAGGATTGCAAAGGAGGCCCTCAGGATAGCAAAGGAGGCCCCCAGGATTGCAAAGCAGGCCCACAGGATTGCAAAGGAGGCCTCCAGGATTGCAAAGGAGGCCCCCAGGATTGCGAAGGAGGCCCCCAGGATTGGAAAGGAGGCCTCCAGGATTGCACAAAGGTCTCCAGGATCGCAAAGGAGGCCCTCAGGATTGCAAAGCAGGCCCCCATGATTGCAAAGGAGGCCCCATGATTGCAAAGTAGACCCCAGGATTGCGAATGATGCCTCCAGGCTAGCAAAGGATGCCTCCAGGCTAGTGAAGGAGGCCCCAGGATTGCAAAGGAGGCCCCATGATTGCAAAAGAGGTCCCAAGGATTGCGATGGAGGCCCCCAGGATTGCAAAGGAGACCCCCAGGATTGCAAAGGAGGCCCCAGGATTGCAAAGGAGGCCCCCCAGAATTGCAAAGGAGGCCCCCAGGATTGCGAAGGAGGCCCCCAGGATTACAAAGGAGGCCCCCAGGATTGCAAAGGCCCACAGGATTATAAAGGAGGCCCCCAGGATTGCAAAGGACTGCAGGATTGCAAAGTAGGCCCCCATGATTGCAAAGGAGGCCCCAGGATTCCAAAGGAGACCCCCAGGATTGGGAAGGATGCCTCCAGGCTAGCGAAGGAGGCCCCCAGGATTGCAAAGGAGGCCCCCAGGATTGTAAAGGAGGCCCCCATTATTGCAAAGGAGGCCCTCAGGATAGCAAAGGAGGCCCCAGGATTGCAAAGGAGGCCCACATGATTGCAAAGGAGGCCTCCAGGATTGCCAAGAAGGCCCCATGATTGCAAAAGAGGCCCCCAGGATTGCGATGGAGGCCCTCATGATTGCAAAGGAGGCTCCCAGGATCGCAAAGGAGGCCTCCAGGATTGCAAAGGAGGCCCCCAGGATTGCAAAGGAGGCTCCCGTGATTACAAAGGAGGCCCCCATGATTGCAAAGGAGGCCCCCAGGATTGCAAAGGCCCACAGGATTACAAAGGAGGCCCCAAGGATTGCAAAGGAGGCCCACAGGATTGTCAAGGAGGCCTCCAGGATTGCAAAGGAGGCCCACAGGATTACAAAGGAGGCACCAGGATTGCAAAGGAGGCCCACAGGATTATCAAGGAGGCCCCCAGGATTACAAAGGAGGCCCACAGGATTGCAAAGGAGGCCCCAGGATTGCAAAGGAGACCCCCAGGATCGCAAAGGAGGCCTCCAGGATTGCAAAGGAAGCCCCCAGGATTGCAAAGGAGGCTCCCGTGATTACAAAGGAGACCCCCGTGATTGCAAAGGAGGCCCCCAGGATTGCAAAGGAGGCCCACAGGATTGCAAAGGAGGCCCAGGATTGCAAAGGAGGCCCACATGATTGTCAAGGAGGCCTCCAGGATTGCAAAGGAGGCCCACAGGATTATCAAGGAGGCCCCCTGGATTGCAAAGGAGGCGTACAGGATTGCAAAGGAGGCCCCAGGATTCCAAAGGAGACCCCCAGGATTGCGAAGGATGCCTCCAGGCTAGCGAAGGAGGCCCCCAGGATTGCAAAGGAGGCCCCCAGGATTGTAAAGGAGGCTCCCAGGATTGCAAAGGAGGCCCTCAGGATAGCAAAGGAGGCCCCAGGATTGCAAAGGAGGCCCACAGGATTGCAAAGGAGGCCTCCAGGATTGAAAAGAAGGCCCCATGATTGCAAAAGAGGCCCCCAGGATTGCGATGGAGGCCCTCATAATTGCAAAGGAGGCCCCCAGGATCGCAAAGGAGGCCTCCAGGATTGCAAAGGAGGCCCCCAGGATTGCAAAGGAGGCTCCCGTGATTACAAAGGAGGCCCCCATGATTGCAAAGGAGGCCCCCAGGATTGCAAAGGCCCACAGGATTACAAAGGGGGCCCCAAGGATTGCAAAAAGGAGGCCCACAGGATTGTCAAGGAGGCCTCCAGGATTGCAAAGGAGGCCCACAGGATTACAAAGGAGGCCCCAGGATTTCAAAGGAGGCCCACAGGATTATCAAGGAGGCCCCCAGGATTACAAAGGAGGCCCACAGGATTGCAAAGGAGGCCCCAGGATTGCAAAGGAGACCCCCAGGATCGCAAAGGAGGCCTCCAGGATTGCAAAGGAAGCCCCCAGGATTGCAAAGGAGGCTCCCGTGACTACAAAGGAGAACCCCGTGATTGCAAAGGAGGCCCCCAGGATTGCAAAGGAGGCCCACAGGATTGCAAAGGAGGCCCCCAGGATTGCAAAGGAGGCCCCCAGGATTGCAAAGGAGGCCCACAGGATTATCAAGGAGGCCCCCTGGATTGCAAAGGAGGCGTACAGGCTTGTCAAGGAGGCTATCACATCAAATATATCACATCAAGACCTTTAAAAAATAGAACTGGATGTCCACAAGTTCACACCGAGACTCGATGGAATGGACCCCAGCACCGGAAAATTAAGAACAGTTCCGGCAAAAATTACCCGGAGGGCTTTTATACTCCGAAATGTGCCATCGGCTGCACAAAAAACTTCTTCGGTGGCCGCAGTGGCATATCAAAGGGGCAAATTCCCCCTCCCTCCTAAGAGGGATATGCTCCCAAGAATCGAGCCGAGGCCCCCAAAAGTCGCGCTGAGGCCACAAAAATTCGCGTCGGTCCACCAGAATTCGCGTAGGGGCTCCAAGTAAATGCGGCGGGCCCCAGAAAACTCGCTCCGAGGCCCGAAAATCTGCAACAGGAACCGCCAAGATCGCGTTGGGGCCACAGCTAAGTACAACGCGCCCCGCAAACTCGAACCGGTCCCACCAAATATCGCGCTCGGACCCATAATTCCCATCGGTAGTACCACAAATTTGGTCTGGGCATCAAAAATTCACGTCGGGGCTGCCAACAATTGGCGTCTAGGGCTCCACATAAGCACCGTGTGACCCCCAAAGTCGCATCGGTATCCGAAAAAGAAAGCCGGAGTCCTCCAAAATAAGGAGGGATTCCAAAAAAAGTCCGGGTCAGGAAAATGGTTCCGGAGCACCGAGCATATCATCAGATGCCTTGAAAAATCGCGTACGGCATCGAAAAACATACTGGAGCTCGAAGAAAATCGAGGTGAGATGGAAAAACATGGCGCCAGGGACTCGAAAAATGAGGCCGAGATTCGGAATTTAAAGAAAATTCAGAAGAGGTCCACAAAAATCGCGTTGACCCCAGATAACTGGCGTTGGGTCCCCGGAACCACGCGCCTGGGCGCGATAAGTTGCGCTAAGACCCAGAAATATCGCACCGAAGACCCAAAATCGTACTGGGCCCCACAAATGTGCGTCAGAAGCCCCAAATAAACACAGCGGAACCCTAAGCGGACAACGGGGACCGAAAATGTAACTGGCCCTCCAAAGCGCAGTCTCGCAAAAGCGACAGGGCCCTAAAACATGCGTTGCAGCCATAAATAAATATAGCGGGAAGTCTAAAAAAACACACAAAAAACACCGGAAGCTCTCAAGGCAACAGGGGCCATGCGACCGCACAAGGGCCTGAAAAGAGGCTGGGGTCGCAATAAGCAACATGGTCCCAGAACGAACAAAAATACCGGGCACTAAATAAATACATTGAGATCATTGAAAGCGCCCCGACAACTAAGAAAAATCATCGGTGCACAAAGAAGCAACAAAACCCTAAAACGAGCAGGGGTTTCGAAAATGGATTGGGCCTCTAACAAAAATGGATTGGAGCCCTAAGACACATCCGTAGACAAAGAAATACGAAACGGGTCCATAGAAGTACACTCAGGCAGGGCCTCGGTTCGGTAGCCAACCTGGAAGCATGTTTAATCAAAGATATGAGGTGCATGAAAGCTCAGCGGGTATCCGCAATTCTTCATCATAAAATATGAGAAGTGGGGAACTAATGATCGCATTTAATTAATCGAATTTTCGCAGCGAACGCCCATACAAAGCATTTCATCACGTCAGATAAGGCGCAAGTCTATCATGTGGCAGCAATTAACAAAGCGTAGGAGGCCCAGCAGAATCGGTAGCATCGCACGAAGTGTGGCGAATGCGCCACAAGATGGGTGTGCACATGCACTAACGTTGGCGTCGTGGCGACCGGGCACTATGAACTGGAATGTCTGAAATTGGTAAATTTTACATTTTAAAGTGATCTGTGTAGGTGTAATTTCAGCAGTGCAAGGTGACTTATCAAGGGATACCAAAAGAATACATTCGAACAGGATGGGGGAGCCAGGGTTGAAATCCGACGAGTCAGAAACGATAGTGGTAGATTAGGCCCCTCGACAGGATAATTTAGTTGGTCACTAATTATTTTATATAAAAAGGTCCCCTTTGACAGAATAGTGGGCGAAATCGGAAGACTTTTTATTGAGTAGGTGTACCCCTCCAAATACGTTTGCCCTCCTTGACGCAAATATAGGTACGTCACTGGCACTGGCGGATCCAGGGGGGGCATTCCGGCCTTGGCGCCCCCCAAGCGCTTCAAAGGAGGGGCCATAGTGTCTTTTGCCCCCCCAAACCAATGAAAGTAAACTAAATTAAAATGCAGTAACCTTTGCTGAGGTTAAAAAATAGCTTTCCGGGTGAAATAATCTCCAATTTTAAAGGTATTTTGTTATGATTGTTTGGAAGTCCAATATGGTAGCATAGTAGATTCTGACGCATCGAGGGTTCTATGCTGTTGAAGTTCTGCTTACAGCAAGAGATGACGAAATCAGCAGTTTCATTATTCCTTCGTCAGATGGGTTCATGAAATTTGTTTAGCCAGTAACGGGCAAGCGGACCCAGTGAGCCAGATTTCGAAAGCGGAATTCGAACAGGATGTTTTGTGCGAGTGACCAGTTGAGCCCAGTTGAGCAGCATGTTTCGTATGTTGGTATTTGGGTTGCTAAGATGAAGAAACAGGCTACATTCACTAGCGGATCCAGGGAGGGACCATTCCGGCCATGGCTCCCCCGAAGCGCTTAAAAGGGTCTTTTGGCCCCCCGAAACCAACGGAAGTAAACTGAATGAAAATGCAGTAACCTTTGCCGAGGTTAAAAAATATCGTCTGGATGAAAGTATCTCCAATTTTAAAGGTATTTTTATAATTGTTTGGAAGCCAATATAGTAGCATAGTACATTCTGACACGCATCGAGGGTTCTATGCTGCTCAAGTTCTGCTTACAGCAAGAGTTGACAAAATCGGATCTGCCAGTGTGTACACGTGCACGAACTTTGACGTGGTACAAGACGTTGAACGTGAACACGAACGTTTTGGTAAACAAGAACACAAATCCCGTAACTTAGAAGCGGTGGAGGTAGGCTGGGGCCCCGACACAGGAAATTATGTTGTCATTAATTATTATTGTAAAAAATGGGTCCATTTGACAAATAGTGGTAGAAATCCGATGCTTTTAACCAAAAAATAGTGGGAGAATGGGCACCCTCCAAATCCCTTCGACCCCTCCTCTGATGCAATTCCTAAGTACGCCACTGGGGGGGGGGGAGGGGGGGGGGGGTGCTGACGCCGAAAACCGAGAGTGCCCCCCTAAACCGGTGGGCTAGATCCGCCAGTGCGTTTGCTTATTTATACCCTGGTATGGCTCAGCGGAAAAAAAGATTCTTGCTATTGCGCTTTGCGTAAATGATGCACCATGCCAAGAACAAACAAGACATCAATATGAAGCCATGTTCCCCATTCTGGAACCATACTAAGAGCCTAAAAAAGCAATAGGAGGCCCTAACACAGTGGAGGCCCCCTTTCGGGAGCAGGAGGCCCCCTATTAATATTTTCCCCCCTGGAAGAATTTCGTGGCGACGCCACTGTGTGCAGCAAGGGTCTCGATCCTGGCCCTCGTAGTTAGAGACCTTTCTCATTGTTCTAGCATTCCTGCAGAGACCGGTGTCAGCTGGGTGGTGACGATGGCCTCCTCATTAGCCAAAACACGCCCACCCCCCACACTCAAAATCAGACGAATGGATCCCTCCACTCCAGGTACCAGAGGAGCACCACCTGCCAACCCGAGGCGCGCCGTCATCTCCAAGGGTAGCATAGCATAATTCCTCACCCTGTAATTATTTAATCATGATCTCATATTAAAAAACGATAGCCGAAAGCCTTCCCATTCATTGAGGTTTTGCAGCCACATCAAGCGTCGCAGTGATTAACATGCGGTGGGAAGCGCCCGGTGGCTCAGTTGTGACGTGAAGTCAGGTGACACATAGCTCCGCCTTCCGCCCAAAGTCAAGCCGACAAAACCTACACACTTTCGCGCGCCTGACGACCCTCCTGGTCTTCTATAGCTTTAGCCAGTGACCACGACATCATCACTTTGCTAATACTTCCACCCAGAATAGAAGCGAAGCCGCGCATTCGCGCCACAAGGTCGCTGTATGGTGTCAATTACCACCAGCGGTGCCTCGACTTACTCACTTCGGACTGGACTGGCCTTTATATTCAAGGCATCTCTTCAATCGACGAATATATGCTGCATTCCTATGCAATTGGAACACAACCACGAGTAATCACTGTTCTCCCAAAGATGTCAAGACGCGCCACCCTTGTCGTCCATGGCTCACCATAAGCGAAGAACTACCGACCATAAGCGAAGAATGGCTCACCATAAGCGAATAATCTTAGGGTTCGTAGAGATGCTGCCACCAGGGGCGTCGCCACCGGGGGGGGCAGAGGGAGCAGTCGCCCCCCCTGAAATTTGAGGAGGCTCCTATTCGGAAATGCACAGGAAAAAAAGTGAGCAAGGAGGCCGACGAGACATGAGAGGAGGTCTCCAAGACATGAGAGGAGGCCCTAATTTGAAGAGGGAGTCGCATAGGAGAGGATAGGAGGCTCCAGAAATCAAGAGAGTGCCAACAATTGGCACGGAGGCCTCCAGGAATGCAAAGGAGGCCCCCAGGATTGCAAAGGAGCCCACAGGATTGCAAAGGAGGCCCACAGAATTGCAAAGGAGGCCCCCAGGATTGCAAAGGAGGTCCACAGGATTGCAAAGGAGGCCCCCAGGATTGCAAAGAAGGCTCTCAGGATTGCAAAGGAGGCCCTCAAGAATGCAAAGGAGGCCCACAGGATTGCGAAGGAGGCCCACAGGATTGCAAGGGAGTCAACCAGGATTGCAAAGGAGGCCCCCGGGATTGCAAAGGTGGCCCCCAGGATTGCAAAGGAGGCCCCCAGGATTGCAAAGGAGGCCCACAGGATTGCAAGGAAGGCCCACAGGATTGCAAAGGAGGCCCCCAGGATTGCAAAGGAGGCCCCATGATTGCAAAGGAGGCCCTCAGGATTGCAAAGGAAGCCCCCATGATTGCAAAGGAGGCCCCCATGATTGCAAAGGAGGCCCCAATACGGGAAGGGAGCCCTCAGAAAATGAGAGGAGGCCCTAAGACGGAAGAGAAAGCCAGTGGATATGAGATGAGGTTTCGGAGACGCAAAAGCAGTCCCCAAAACGGGTGAGGTTCCACCAAGATAGAAAAGTATGATCCAGAAAAGTGACAGGAAGCACCTAATTCGGAAGAGGACGATATAAAATTGGAAATGAGACCCCATGATGAACGAAGAAGCCCCTAAAATAGAAGAGAAGGGCCATTAGATAAGAGGGATGGCTCCCAGGCGAGAAAGAAGGCTACAAGACGGATAAGAATGTCCTCAGAAAATGACAAGGTAACTGAGACAGGAAAGGTTGCTTGTAATTTGGAAGAGGAGGCACCTGAGAGAGAAGAGGAGTCCACCAGGAGATAAGAGGCCACCCTTAAAATGGGCAAAGATAGAATCAAAACGCAGAACAGGAGGCCACCAAGACGTGAGAGGAGGCCCCTAATTTGAAAAAGAAAGGCTCTAGAAGAGAAAAGGAGGCCCCTGCCGGACTCGAGAGGAGTCTCTCAAGACGGAGTAGGAGGTCTCCAGGGCCGAATGAGGCCCCGACGACCGGAAGGAATTCCCAGGAAATGAGAGTAGGCCCTTAAGATGGGAGTGGTAGATAGCAGGTATGGAAGGAGGCGAGGTTTCTAAAATTGAAGATCCCCTCAGGACGGGTAAGCTTTGCGAGGACAAAGGAGGAGGCCCAGGAGGCGTGGCAGGAGGCCCCTAATTTGGCAGAGAATGCCCCTGGAACATGAGAGGAAGCCCCATGCCATGTTAAAGGGCCCCATGATGTGGGAGGAGGCCCTCCAAAACAGGAGAGGAGGACCATATGGAGGAGGGTAGGACGCACGAGGAGACATCCAAAACCGGTAAAGAGGCTCCAGGAAATGAGACGAGACCCCTAAGACGCGAGGGGAGGCCTATAATTTGCAAGAAGCCCCTGAAATGGTAGGAGTCGTGCCGGGGTACTTGAAAATCACGATATGTGCCCAAAAAGATCCGGCCGGGGCTCCTGAAAATCACGCTGAGCCTAGGGGTACCAACAATTCACGCCCGGACCATGAAAATCACGCTAGGGGCACGATCGGTCGTACCGTTCCCCAACAGTCTCATTGGGACACAATTGAAGCCGGGGCAACGAAAAACAATCCGGACATGGATAATCACTCTGGGGCCCCAACAATGACACCAAAAGCATCCAAAACGTATTGGACCCCCACAAAGTGTCCAGGTCGCTAAAACTAGCGCTAGGGATCCATAACAAATGACGTCGGGACGCAAAAGATAACATTGGACTAAAATAGTCGCGTCGCAGCCCTTGAAAATCTCACTGGGGACCAAAAAGGTCGCACCTGGACCCCAAAAGTTGCAGCTGCCCCAAAAATCAATTATCAACCGGAACGTCACTCTGCGCCACAAATTATCGGGTCAAAGTCCCCCCCAAAACCCGTTGGGCACTGGAAAAAAACGTGTCAGGGCACTGAAAAAAATCGCACCTGGATACCGAAGAATCGTACCGGGACCCAAAAACATCACATAAGGACCTCTAAAAAATAGAACTCGATGTCCAAAAGTTCACACCGAGACTCGATCGAATAGACCCCAGCACCGGAAAATTAAAAACAGGTCCGGAAAAAAATTCCTGGAGGGCTTTTATACTCCGAAAGGTGCCATCGGCTGAAAAAAAAACTCCTTCGGTGACCGCAGTGGCATATCAAAGGGGCAAATTCCCCCTCCCTCCTAAGAGGGATATGCTGCCAAAAATCGAGCCGAGGCCCCCAAAAGTCGCGCTGGGGCCACAAAAATTCGCGTCGGTCCACCAGAATTCGCGTAGGGGCTCCAAGTAAATGCGGCGGGCCAAAGAAAACTCGCTCCGAGGCCCGAAAATCTGCAACAGGAACCGCCAAGATCGCGTTGGGGCTACAACTAAGTACAACGCGCCCCGCAAACTCGAACCGGTCCCACCAAATATCGCGCTCGGACCCACAATTCCCATCGGTAGTACCAAAAATTTGGTCTGGACATCAAAAATTCACGTCGGGGTTGCTAACAATTGGCGTCTTGGGCCCCACATAAGCACCGTGTGACCACCAAAGTCGCATCGGCATCCGAAAAATAAAGCCGGAGCCCTCCAAAATAAGGAGGGATTCCAAAAAAGAAGTCAGGGTCAGGAAAATTGTTCCGGAGCACCGAACATATCATCAGATGCCTTCACAAATCGCGTACGGCATCGAAAAACATACCGGAGCTTGAAGAAAATCGAAATGAGATACAAAAACACAGCGCCAGGGACTTGCAAAATCAGGCCGGGATTCGGAATTTAAAGAAAATTCAGAAGAGATCCACAAAAATCGCGTTGACCCCAGACAACTGGCGTTGCGTCCCCGGAACGACGCGCCTGGGCGCGATAAGTCGCGCTGAGACCCAGAAAAATCGCACCGAAGCCCCAAAATCATACTGGGACCCCACAAATGTGCGTCAGAAGCCCCACATAAACACAGCGGAACCCTACGAGCACAACGGGGACCGAAAATGCAACTGGCCCTCCAAAGCGAAGTCTCGCAAAAAGCGACAGGGCCCTAAAACATGCGTTGCAGCCCTAAATAAATATACCGGGAACTCTAAAAAAAACAAAAAAAAAAGAACACAGGAAGCTCTCAAGGCACACAGGGGCCATGCGACCGCAAGAGGGCCTGAAAATAGGCTGGGGCCGCAAAAAGCAACATGGTCCCAAAACGAACAAAAATACCGGGCACTAAGTAAACACATCCAGATCTTTGAAAGCGCCCCGACAACTAAGAAATATAATCGGTGCACAAAAAAGCAACAAACCCTAAAACGAGCAGGGTTTTCGAAAATGCGTTGGGCCTCTAACAAAAATGGATTGGAGCCCTAAGACACATCCGTAGACGAAGAAATACGAAACGGGTCCAAAGAAGTATACTCAGGTAGGGCCTCGGTTCGGTAGCCAACCTGGAAGCATGTTTAATCAAAGATATGAGGTGCATCAAAGCTCAGCGGGTATCCGCATTTCTTCACCATAGAATATGGGAAGTAGGGAACTTATGATCGAATTTAATTAATCGAATTTTCGCAGCGAACGCCCAAACGAAGCATTTCAACACGTCAGATATGGCGCAAGTCTATCATATTGCAGCAATTAGCAAAGCGTAGGAGGCCCAGCAGAATCCGTAGCATCGCACGAAGTGTGGCGAATGCGCCGAATGTGCAAGATGGGTGTGCACGTGCACTAACGTTGGCGTCGTGGCAACCGGGCACTATGAACTGGAATGTTTGAAGTTGGGAAATTTTACATTTTAAAGTGATTTGTGTAGGTGCAATTTCAGCAGTGCGAGGTGACTTATCAAGGGATGCCAAAAGAATACATTCGAACAGGGTCGGGGAGCTATGGTTGAAATCCGACGAATCAGAAACGATATTTGTAGATTAGGCCCCTCCACAAGATAATTAAGTTGGTCACTAATTATTGTATTTAAAAAGGTCCCCTTTGACAAAATAGTGGTCGAAATCGGAAGACTTTTTTATTGAGTAGGCCGACCCCTCCAAATACGCCCCCCTCCCCTTGACGAAAATATAGGTATGTCACTAGTCCCCCAATAATTTTCAGAAACATACGCCCATGGAGCAAAGCCGATACTGAGGGGGCAAATTCTCCCTCACAAGCATACAAAACTACACCGATGCCCCATATTACATGGGAGGAATGATGTTTTTAAATGTATTTTCTTCCTACAACCTTGTCTTCTGTGATTACAACCTGCATGATTAAGAGCTTCCCAACTTCAATACATTCTCAACGACATAATTTACAAAACGGTACAGCACAGCGAAAACCATGGGCGTGACGGCGTGGAATTTGAAGGTTTTGCATTATTTATGCATTGTCATTGTTACATTGTTGTATTGCCATTGATGCATTGCTGTTCAATGCTTGTTCTTGCCGTGAATTTATTCGCGGAGGATTTATTATTTTAGCTTATGTGCCAAGTGCCTTGCATCCAACACCAAATGTTATACAAATAAATAAATCCCTAAGATGACGATCAGAAAACCAATTCAATCCACTCCTCGTTGTCACCTTCGCGAAATTGTCGTCCTGGGACCGAGAAATGATCGTTTAAGCTTGTTTATGAGATCAAGCTGGTGGGAATGACTAACAGTAGTGACGAACCTAGCTATATTCAGTTAAACCTGGTGGACATAGAAGTGGTTTGATCAATGGGAGATATCTTTAAGATATGCTCTGCACCAGCTCCACCAGCTCGCTGCAATCTAGAGGCCAGCAGGAAGATTCTTCTCGTCGATAAAGCATAAAGATATTGGTTTGTTTTGGCACTGACGTATTTATCCACATTTGCTTATTTATACCCTGGTATGGCTCAGTTCTCAGAAAAAAAAATAGATTCTTGCTATTGCGTTTTGTGTAAATGATGCACCATGCCAAGAACAAACAAAACATCAATATGAATTCATGTTCCCCATTCTGGAACCATACTAAGAGCCTAAAAAGCAATAGGAGGCCCTAACACAGTGGAGGCCCCCTTCGTGAAGCAGGAGGCCCCCTATCAACATTGCCCCCTCCCCCTGGAAGAATTGCGTGGCGACGCCACTGGCTGTCATACAAGATAGGGTCATATTGAAACGAACCACCAGCGAACGGGTCTACGTCTCGCTCAGAAATAAGTTTAAGCACCACATGGCCAGAGCAGGCGCGGAGTCCTTCGCGAATCACTCGTCCGTAAAGGAAATGTGGACGAACATAAGGAAGTATGCTCTCGGCCCCCAGTAGGCAGCACACCTGACGATACCCCGACGTCGCCACCGCTCGCAAATGCACAGTGGAAAATGTCAACCTCAGAGGGTAGCGCAATTCATATAGCTATACATGGGCATCCAATAACGCCGCCATGTCGTCTTCGCATGGAAATTGAACAGAGATGCAAGTTAGCGCTATCACTAAAGATGGACCCGCTGGCACGACATGACATTTTCGAGACGAAACAGGATGATGAGGGAGGCAGGGATATATAGTCCAGCTGTTGACCTCAGATGATCTTTTTCACTTTTGGATCATCCTGATTTGGCATTTGATCAGTGCCACCCAGTGAGCATAAGTTCGGGGGGGGGGTTATAAGTTGCATATGAACCAGCCACTGATGTTGAGTTCTCGAAATTATTGAGGAGCACAATGCATGAAGGCAATAGACAGGCCCAGATGGATTTGGAGGGGGACACTCCATGATAAAAGCTAAAATTATTGGGGGCGAAGCCAACATTGAGGGGGAACTTGCCCTTCAGAAGTGCATTAAGCAGCACCCCTGGTATGTACATACCAGCATAACCTGCAAGAGCTTCCGTGTTGTTTCCGACTGCCAACACTGCTGCAGGGGCAGCGCTTCAATCTACGTTGATTTCCCATCTCTGACAACTGTTCTCACGACTGAAGAAACTGCGTTGTCTCTGAAGCGGATGCTCTGGGCGGCAAGAAGATTGTGCTTAGCTTTTGTGAACATTTGTAGTCATCAAAGGTATTCAAGAAGCAAATGTGAGTGTCATGTTTTGGCCACAGCTCTCGGACAACATCCACGTGATTGCATTGGCAGTTCTTTTGTGCGTGTTGTGTACCGAAAACCCTTCAATGGCCATTGGACGAACACCTATTGAGCCTTGAAAAGTTGTGTTATTATAAATACTGTGAGGCGTCATTGTGCACATAGACCAAGTGACTGCATTCAAGCTATCATCTCTAGAATAGCAGATCACCTGGACTGCACATTGTAAATCTTGGCCTGCAATATTTCTTAACTAACGGTGAACCTATTATTGTGATCGAATGCGGAGATTGTTTTTGTACCGTGTGTTCACAATTTCTTTGTTTGCTGTCTTTTTCCTCATGTTTGTCGATGTCCTTGTGTTTTTGTCTCGCCACTTTGTCTCTGTTCCCACTGTTGTATGTAAACCAACAGCGTGCCCAGCCCTCCTAGGGTTTGGCACTGAACTGGTGCAGTACACCAACAGCGTGCCTAGCCCTCCGAGGGCTTGGCACTGAACTGGTGCGGTACACCAACAGCGTGCCCAGCCCTCCGAGGGCTTGGCACTGAACTGGTGCGGTACACCAACAGCGTGTCCAGCCCTAGGAGGGTTTGGCACTGAACTGGTGCGGTACACCAACAGCGTGCCCAGCCCTTCGAGGGCTTGGCACTGAACTGGTGCGGTAGACCAACAGCGTGCCCAGCCCTTCGAGGGTTTGGCACTGAACTGGTACGGTACACCAACAGCGTGCTCAGCCCTTCGAGGGTTTGGCACCGAACTGGTGCGGCTCGCGTTACCTCCGGCCGTCCTCGATCGGCCCTACGTGGTTTCTTCGTGTGACAAACACATTCTGATTCGGACTCTGACTCGGAACTGACCAGTCGATTTCGTTAAACGGGCATCGTGCAAGGCACCAATGGATTTCATCGACACGTGTCGCTAGATAAAGAGAGGATCGCAGCTTGTGATGTCTCTTCGGGTGACTAGAGCGTTCCTCAGGTCCGTGAATTGGCTGAAGGAGCCTGTCATGCACGTAGGGACACAGAGACGGACTCGAAATTCTGGTTTTTAACCGGTTGAGAGGATAAAATTGTACTCGGATTTAGGAAAAAAAGTCTTCCGATTTGAACAGCCATCCAGTCATTGAGCAGTCATCCAGTCTGCTTAAATAATATTCATCCCTTAAAATGCTTTTATATTTTTAAAAAATGTCATTTTAGTGCAAAATGTCCGCAAAAGTGGCATCCGAGTGGGGGTGTGGGTTGGGTTGGGTTGGGGGGGGGTTGGCATGACGCTTATGTCTCCCTTAGATCAACCAGTGTACGTATGTGTGGGCATAATGAGCAGCGCTTTCTGGAGGACTGAATGGATGCTCACTTCTGCTTTTAATTATGACAGCCTGAGTCGTGCAATGACCTGTTGTTTTCTGTCAGTAGTGCTTTCCATCGCTGTACCACGATTTCGTTGCAACTGCACCACTTGTGTCAGGCCTACATGGTAAGCTCATGCTCCTGTTCTGTGCTTAGTAGATAATGTAAACATACGGACCCCTTGTAGAAAACAAGTATGGGAATAGTGTACCTGGTGAAATCGTCGTGTGAAAAGACGGCAAAGTCTTCCAAGCCTCACTTCAATCAGCCGCCGATGACGTCGGGTGTTTCTATGTCGCGTATGTCTCTAATGTTTTTGGTGAATCGCACCGACATTGCCAAGTACTCGGAAGCGGGCAGAAGAGCAATTACCGGTTGTCAAATAACGGCCTGAACATTAATTTGAAATCAGAGAGCGTCGAAGTGCAAGTGAAGGTTCGCATCACTTGAAAGCGTCCTGGAACGTCGCTCATTTCGACTGCCATTGCTCGTTGCGTTACGGCTGCAATTCCTCATTTGTGTCGTCCAATAATTATGCTTCTGAGGCGGCGGTGAAGTAGGCACTTCTTCCACAAGCTCAAGCGAACGTGACAGCATCGGGGTGGCAATCGGCTCGTTACCGACCCGATAGCTCAGTTGGAACCTGGTGCACCGGTCTGCACTGGCCTCCCAGCTGTCCTGGCAAGTGTCGCTTCACCGGCTCGCATAGTCCCGGGCTGGGAGGGTCAGTTGGACACTGGACCCGCAAGGCCGGGGAGGCGGCGACGTGACGGTCGTGTCGATGTGACGGCACGTACACTCGGTCAAAATTATGCCGTCGAACTAGAATTCCTGGCCCGGGCGGCGCGGCCAGGGTTCACCCAACAAGCTCTGCTTAGCGGTGGAGGTGGGGGAAGTGTGTTTAGAAGCATGCCAGACCATAGGGGCCATTTGCGCCGCCTTTCAAGCTGGTGCGTTTTGCAAGCAAGTTCACGTCACGAGTGCACTGCAGTTAAAGGAGTTTTGCGTCATAGTGTATGTGACGTTAAGTTGTTGAAGGGGGAGGGGGACCATGTCCCAGATGCTTAGAGTTGAGTTTGCTTTACTCCTGCGCAAGACAATTTGCATTGCGGTAGTGGAGGCTTGGCAAGAAATTATATTTTGTCAGGGTGCCGGCATTAGCCTACACGTGTCGAAGAATACCGAGGGCTCCTTACTGCGCGGCCAAAGAGGTAATTACCCACATCACCTATCACGCCGGCTGTCGTGCGTTAGTCCTCAGTAGTCGTTAGTAGCATGCGCCTCATACAGGGTTGTTTATGGAGTTAGTACGGTGTGTTGTGATTTCATAAAAGCGCTGCGAATTTGTCGTCCTATAGTTGAGGTTGTGTGAGTTTTGTGCAACCAGTTTTAAGTCAAGTGAGGATGACGTCCCTTTGCCGGTGTGATTGGCTTAATGTGTTCCATGTATCTAATGCTGGTTTGATGTTGTATGTTGATTTGATGTGGTTTGATGTTGTGATTGGAGCAGCGAATTGTGGAGTTGTGTTGTGTTTTGCTCAGCATAGGACACGGGTCCATAAAGCGGCCCCATAAATAATTCGGACTAAATTTATTTTAAAAATGAAAAAAAACTCGCGAGTTCGCTCACACGGCGCTATCCCTCTGTAGCATAGACCCTTGGCGCACCTGATCTCCAGCGCATTCCAAACTTCTGGCAAACACTGTGGAGGGCCTGCTGCGTAATGCATGGACGCTTATGGGTATGCTAAATTACACATGCATTACATATAATCTACCCGGTTAGCTGATGTACCCACATCCCATCCCTGGTCATGAGATATCTGGAAAGCGATTTTGAGCGACAGTTTCCCTTACGGTAGGCACATGTCAGCACACGGTGGACGAAGGCAAATATTTGCCTCGGTCGTCTGCGGCGTGTCCGTAATGCGTCCGCGCAATGTTGGACCACGACGGAGACGATCGTTACGCGGAGGGAGAGTGTGGGGGAGGGTGTACGTTCTCATTTCCAAAACACCGAAGACCAGGCCACGTTGACAGCTGCACAGGCTTGGCACGATGACAGGCGTGATGATAGCATCACAGATGTTCGAACGCTGACTGAACTCGAGTTGTCTTTTGGCGAGTTTATCTTTTGAGGGCTACATCTTCAAACAAAAAGTACATCGGCGAATTTGTAAGCACCAGCCTTCCACTGAATTCAGTCGTATTAGAAAATGAAGCAATGCATTTTCACAGACGTTTCATCCAGCAAACCCTATAAGAGAAGTTATTCCATTATATCCCCGGGTACGTTAAACTCGCAAATGCATATAGTGCGGGTATTTTAGTCTTGTTTTTGTTGTCGTACTCACGTGAAATGAGGAAGGCGATTTTCAACAATGAAGAAGTGCTTTATGCACTGATGTTCTGACTTTCCCCATAGGTATATTTGTTCTTCAAACCTTATGATCTGGGAATCTTTATCCCCCCCCCCCCCCCCTCTGCGCTAGGCGGTTCTGTCTTCAGAGGGGCTTATTCCTGACTTATCTCTTCTCATTTCTCAATCTCACCTTGAACTTGACTCGGGACTAGATCTTTCACTCGCCGGACGCGCGCCGTCTCCACTTCGGAAGATCTGCATCACTATGTCAACGACGGGTGATCTAAAGACAGCGCTTCTGTGACACTGTCTCCGGACCTCCAAGACAGCGACCTTCAGCAGCGCTCTACACGAGCCCGGTGATGTTTCCAATCCGCTGGAAGAGCGACATCCGATCCGACTGAGCTCTGTAGAAGACGGGAGGCTGGCCGTGGGCTCGTCGACGGCGACGAGCAGGCGCGACAGGCACGCGAAGAACCGCGAACGATTTATCACTTTATTTTGATGACACAAAAAGTGAACTGTTCCGTAACATGCTTGATATTCTCTGCGTTTGTGCTTTGTATTTGTACTGATGAAGACTTTTTGGGATTGCAGCATCTATACCAATGCCATCTCGACATAATTTGCTTGTGTTCATCATTCATCCGTATTCATATATATATATATATATATATATATATATATATATATATATATATATATATATATATATATATATATATATATATCTCTTTATATATACATATATATATGTCGGTATATTTTGGCAGGATATCTTCTTTTATACATTGGCTGTTGAAGAGAAGAGCGCATTTAGCTTTAGCAAGTTTTCTGTCTTGGTTTTCGATTGATCGTATTGTTTTCTTCATTTCGTTAGATAGCTGATAAATTATTTCACCAAGTCACATGTACAGTTATATTCGTTTATTGACGTTTCGGATTCAAACATTGATCCATTTTCAAAATCACCGCTCTGCACAATGCAACTAAACACACACAAGTATACTTTAAAAACATGAATTGAGCACAGGTTTTCCACGAGCTATTCTCGCAACATCATCTCACATTTTGTCAATTCCTGAAGGGCCATTCACATAAACAAGTATATTATCATCTGAACTATTTACAACAACCGTGAAGCACTGGATCGCATTTACATCGAAACATGTTTGCCCCCGCCCCCTTCACCCTTTTTGGTCATGCATTATTCCAGAGTGATAACGTGACGTGAGTGCTGACTTGTTTGTTAATTTTTGGTGTGTGTTCACGTATGTACAATGACTCGAGCACCATGAGACGGGTTCGGTCCGGGCAAGACGTGATGATGGTGGTGTTGTTGGTAAGGTGTTCTCGTGTTAGCGGTGTGTACATATATATATATATATATATATATATATATATATATATATATATATATATATATATATATATATATATATATATATATATATATATATATATATATATATATATATATATATATATATATATATATATATATATATATATATATATATATATATATATATATATATATATACATATATATATATATATATATATATATATATATATATATATATATATATATATATATATATATATATATGTGTGTGTGTGTGTGCGTGTGTGTGTGTGTGTGTGTGTGTGTGTGTATGTGTGTGGGGGGTATGCGTGCTTGCGTGTAGGTATATATACTCCTGCAGTGACCAAGAAGTAATGCATTTTTTGTCGAACCGCTCCTGTTGCTTGTCAACCCTTTCCCAACTGATGGGGCGCTTGCCATGTATATTTCAGGAGATGGAGATTTGAGGCCGATAGTTTGTAGTGTGAAAATGGCGACGGGAGAAGTAAAGTCCGGTGCAGCAACACCGAGTGGTCATGTCTGTATCAGGAAGGTGAATGGCATTAGCATGACGCGGCAGTTATGTTTGATAAATGCAGCGACGAGGGCGGGCAAGCCTGCAGCAGTAATTACATACATCAGCAGCGTTGGAGCAAATTCGCCGCCGTAGCTAATACAGTAGCAACATTGATGTGAAACAAGTACCTAGACACGAGATTGCAACATTCTCACTTGATATATAGTCCATGTCAACGCTATAGTCAGCCAGTATCAAGCGACACTGGAGGGGCTGGACGAGCAAGGCAAGTCTTGAAAGCGCAATTTAGTAGGAAACGACACCGTGTAGGCCAGTCGTCGGGACATGACATTGTTCATACATACGGATCAGGCCTCACTCATCATTCTCCCAACGATAAATTTTGCTGCTCAGTCTCGTATCATGTCACGATGGTGTCAGATGAATTCAACTTACAATGTGCTGTTTGATAGGCTGATGTGCTTTTTGATCCGATTAACACGTAAAGTCCGAAAATTGCGTTTGTAACATCGCACATGCAAGATATCGCATCACAACGTAATGTAGTCCATGTTTACAACCAAATTAACATACATAGGTACCTTCTAATTCAACCCATAACTTACATCCAATTCAATTGTTAATCACCAGGACACTTCAGGTCACGAAATGCAGAAGAGGACCTTCATAGCTTATCATCACATCGGTTATTTCTTACCCTCGTGCCAGCGGTACCAGGAAAGGTCAGCTTCTTTTTAGTAAAGGCCAGGCTGTGGCATGGAATTACGGGGCTAACTGACAACTGGTAAGGTCCTGGCAGGGAAGATAAAAGATTTTCCAAGCATATGTATTTGCATTAACACGAATGATCTAGCATACCAGCTGGCGAAAAGGTGAAAGGTATAGCGTGCCAGGTGTCAGGTCAGGTGCAGCGTGCCAGGTGCCAAGTGCCAGGTGCCAAGTCAGATGCAGCGTGCTAGTGCGAGGCCAGGTGCAGCGTGCAGCGTGCCAGTGCCAGGCCGGTTGCAGCGTGCCAGGTCAGTGTACGTGTGTCAGCCACGGTTAATGTGTGCCGTGGAAGGGGTGCGTCGTGGAGGCAGATCAGGCAGAGGCATTGCGAATGAGATTACGTCTGGAAAAGGTCATGCTCCGTTGCAGAAGGTCAATGCCTGCAAAAAGATAACAACTGGGCTTAACAGCAGACGTCAATATGTCAGGGAATGTCAGTCTGTTAGAGAGGGTCAAGGTCTGTCGGTGTGGCAGGGTCTGGCCGTGGATCTCCGGATTTATAAGAATACGCCAGGGCCTGTGAGGTTGGGTCATGATCCGTCATATACTTCAAAGTCTGTCGGTATCGGACGGGGCTTGTCTGCAAGGGACGCGAGGTCGTGTCAGGGATGACCCGGCCTGAGTCATCAGGAATGACCCGGCCTGTGTCATCAGGAATGACCCGGACTGTGTCATCAGGACTGACCCATACTGTGTCATGAAGTCATAAACTCATAGTGTTCAAACTTAATAAGAGCCACAGTGGGCCTACCTGGGTTAAGCCTGTAAAGGGAAGATACTATAAGTCGGGACGAAAAGATACTTAACATCCCAACCAATATCACATGTTAACCTCCAAAGAAACTATCCACCAACATCCTACACACCTACCAATGCCTATCTACCCGGCAGGTGTTGTGTCGGGATTGATCCGGTATACGTCGTGTCAGTCCTGACCTGGCCTGTGTCGTGTCAGTCCTGACCTGGCCTGTGTCGTGTCAGTCCTGACCCAGCCTGTGTCATGTCAGGTCTGGCCCGGCCTGTGTCGTGTCAGTCCTGACCCAGCCTGTGTCATGTCAGGTCTGGCCCGGCCTGTGTCGTGTCAGTCCTGACCCAGTCTGTGTCATGTCAGGTCTGGCCCGGCCTGTGTCGTGTCAGTCCTGACCCAGCCTGTGTCATGTCAGGTCTGGCCCGGCCTGTGTCGTGTCAGTCCTGACCCAGTCTGTGTCATGTCAGGTCTGGCCCGGCCTGTGTCGTGTCAGTGCTGACCCAGCCTGTGTCTGTCCTGACCCAGCCTGTGTCGTGTCAGTTCTGACCCGGCCTGTGTCGTGTCAGGTCTGGCCCGGCCTGTGTCGTGTCAGTTCTGACCCGGCCTGTGTCGTGTCAGTCATGACCCGGCCTGTGTCGTGTCAGTCATGACCCGGCCTGTGTCGTGTCAGTCCTGACCCGGCCTGTGTCGTGTCAGTCCTGACCCAGCCTGTGTCGTGTCAGTCATGACCCGGCCTGTGTCGTGTCAGTCATGACCCGGCCTGTGTCGTGTCAGGTCTGGCCCGGCCTGTGTCGTGTCAGTCCTGACCCAGCCTGTGTCGTGTCAGGTCTGGCCCGGCCTGTGTCGTGTCAGTCATGACCCGGCCTGTGTCGTGTCAGGTCTGGCCCGGCCTGTGTCGTGTCAGTCCTGACCCAGCCTGTGTCGTGTCAGTCCTGACCCAGCCTGTGTCGTGTCAGGTCTGGCCCGGCCTGTGTCGTGTCAGTCCTGACCCAGCCTGTGTCGTGTCAGGTCTGGCCCGGCCTGTGTCGTGTCAGTCCTGACCCAGCCTGTGTCGTGTCAGTCCTGACCCAGCCTGTGTCGTGTCAGGTCTGGCTCGGTCCGTGTCGTGTCAGTCCTGACCCAGCCTGTGTCGTGTCAGGTCTGGCTCGGTCCGTGTCGTGTCAGTCCTGACCCAGCCTGTGTCGTGTCAGTCCTGACCCAGCCTGTGTCGTGTCAGGTCTGGCTCGGTCCGTGTCGTGTCAGTCCTGATCCAGCCTGTGTCGTGTCAGGTCTGGCTCGGTCCGTGTCGTGTCAGTCCTGACCCAGCCTGTGTTGTGTCAGTCCTGACCCAGCCTGTGTCGTGTCAGGTCTGGCTCGGTCCGTGTCGTGTCAGTCCTGACCCAGCCTGTGTCGTGTCAGGTCTGGCTCGGTCCGTGTCGTGTCAGTCCTGACCCAGCCTGTGTCGTGTCAGGTCTGGCTCGGTCCGCGCTACGACAGCGCAGCAGCGCGTCGGTAGGACCGTGCTGACCGGAATGCGGTGTCGAAGCCTCAGGGTCGGCCGCCGCCGCGCCGACACCCGCCAGGTGAGCGGTCATGGGCGGCGGCGGCGCCGGCCAAACCACAGACCGGCCGGACCGCCCCACTACGTGACCGTGCGGCCGCCACCCCTGCCGACGCCGCAGGACGCCCCGTCATAGCGGCACGGCCTGCAAAATGCCACATTTTACACCATCACGGAGGCGTGCGTCGGCCTCAGCCCACGGTCTGAAGCGCTGCCATTCCGTAGCGTTCTCCCATTAGTCGTTCAGGTTCAACAACTTCGCGTCCAAGATGTCGGTGAAAATTGGCACTGCTGTCAGATGATGTGCCCATAGGTGAATTCGGATGCCAGGTTGTGGTCCTTTTGGGGAGACGAGAAGGTCAAAGCTTTAGTCACGGACAGCAAGCATGAATATGCGTGAGTGAAGAAGTGAAGTGATTGAGTGACTATGTGAGTGAGTGAAGTGAGTGCTGTTGGTGGATGATTGGTATTGACAGCCGGATAGTAGATTGGTCATTTATGTGGTAGCCAGTTGTCGAAATGTACTGCATCATGGATGATAATATGCTAATAATTGTCCTCGCTAATGCATTGAATGCGTCACAGTCGGACGGTATACTGACGTGCTGACCGACTGTCCGTGATTTCCAAAACGTTATTTTTATGACTCCTGATAAACTGATGAATGCATACAAATTGTTGGTGAGGACTCAACATTAATGTTTGTAAGTATGGAAACATTAGGTTTGTGTGTTGTAGGAATTCCCAGCTGTAATGGACGGGGATCATTTGAAAGGTTTGCTGAATGTTTTCAGATATATGCAGGTATCCAGAGATGGAGTGATGTGCAGAAAAGAGTGATGTATTTGATTGTCTAGAGGCCCTCAGAAGTCATCACTAAATTCTGCCAGTCTGCATTCGTTGGGCTTTCTCAGGCGAGCGTACCGTCTAGCTCTGAAAATTCCGAGGCGTTAACCAGACGAGTCATTGGATGCTTTACCTGATCCGTCTGAGGAAGCTGGTGGTGTCAGCCTTTCCAGGTCATATTTCATGGTGTGGCTGTCTAACCACTCCCTACTTGCACTGCCAGGTAACTACAGGGTTCAAATAATGACAGATGGCATTGGTCCTTTTGGTGTGGTTTTTCTGAAGGTGGGAAACTTGACGAGAAATGATCAAGTGAAATAAGCATCTTTGCAACAGGCATTCCCATCAGATTTCGAGTTGGTGCAACAGCTGTAACGGAAAATATATGAGCTTGAGGGTAAGCAGACGGTAGCAAAGTATGTTGATCGCTTGTGCGAAACTTTTCGCTAGGCCTGGTAACTTACATTGCAAATGTCGGATGCACGCCACCGAAGGAATGAGCTGCTGCTCGAAAAGCAGCTCAACGGCGAAGCATGTAATCTAGAGAGATGTCGCCAAAAAGGGCGATGTTACAAGTGTATCCGACCTGGAAACGTGCTGTTGTTGCCGCGAGGGTTCGTGCACTGAATTACAGTGTCAGTATGGAGGGTGCAAGGACAACGATTTCGGTGCATCACACTCGTCTCAAGCCTCGCTTTGATGACCCTGTAAGTGCTGGGTCCCAGGGTGCTGGGTCCCAGGGTGGTGGGTCGAAACGTGTGATCAGATCGAGCTCAGCTGGGGCTGCTTCTGGTGTGTCTGTGGCGTGTGACGGTTCTGCGACTTCCTTGATTGACCAATCTGGGTTGCTTGAGGAATCCTGTCAATCGCCCATTCCGTGTCTTGTTACGGATGAATACGAGATGTCGGCTGGTGAAACTTCGGCGCGTTCAAAGGTGACGAGTGCGTCCCCTTACCGAGTGACTGGTGCTGATTCTGAGGACATTCAATTACCGGCTTCTGCTGATATGCAGTCTATGGAGCGTGATGCCATTATTTATCGAGAGTCGGGTACAAGTCGTTATTTTCCTGGTGCACTGGAGACAGTCTTTGCAGAAATGAATGCACCCGGATGTCACCTGATAACTATTCTTCTTGACAGAAATTGGGGGCAAGCTTGCTCCCCATTGGCAGGATCATTCTGACCAACGAGGTGTATAAAGTACAGGAAAAATTAAATGTCAGTACGGCCGACGATGAAGCATGGCTGGCTTTGCTGCACTGATAAAAATATGAGAAGCGTATATATTCTCTGAAAATAGCAGACGTTCTCATTTTCCCTATTTAAATCAAACCACACAAAGCCAGCATTCTGTTCGCGATATGTGAAACCACTTTCAAGACTCAGGAAGGAGAATATTGGCTGGTCTCAAGTGAAACCAGTCAGACTGAGAATATCAATTAGTCTCAATTTAAACCGCTATGCTCAATTGAGACCGGTCCCAAGTGTCACTCTGACTCTTCGTGGGGAACAAATGTACTCGTGTAAAACTACTTCAAAGTATCGACAAGCAGATTTTTTATCTCGCTGAAGCCAGTTCACCTGATAATAGCTATTGGTTTCAACATTCGAAGCTATTATTCAAATAAGACTAGTTTCAGGTTTCATTTGAGCGATACATGTCTCAATTGAGAATGGTTATTGGCATAAATGTTCCTCGCTGTTTTCATATGAGTTATTTCAGATTTAAATGCATGTTTTATTTTTGTATCGCAGCTAAAACAGGACAGATGAAAAGTTGTCGTTTCCCAGTGTCACGTGACATACTATTAATGGATATGAGCTCTACAGTGCCGCACACTCATCGCCAGCGTCATCTTCCACACATGACGCTCATCGCTACCTCAGAGGATAATGTCCTGGAGATGGCCAGCGAAGTCATTGAAGAGGAGCTGTGAGCACCACAACATTCTGTTTATTTGCCAAATGTATTCTAAAAATGTATCATTGAAACAGGCATGCCTCTGAACCAAATATCATCGTCGTTTGCATCTTCGCTACGTCATTCGCCGACAACACTCCTGGACTTGGACATATGCCTGGGCATACAGGAGCCTGTTCACCTGCCCGGGCATAAAGGAGACACCGGCAGCTCCAAGGATTTACGCGGAAAGCAAGCTCGGATAGAACGCAACTTCTTTGCCCGTTGTTTTCCACGGCGCGCTCTGGGCCTCCTTTATCCACAGACAGATATTGCTGGAACAGCCCACGGGGTACGGAGGAGAAACCTGCCACAGGTATGGTCTCTTCCACCGCCAACCGTCTTCAACCGTGACGGGACAGTCGGAGCGTGCCAATCGGCAGCTGGAGACAGTTCATCAGGATACGCAGTATCTCGTCTGAAACAAACAGTCAGTGCCGTTTTCACTTCATATGTTTGTGCAGTATCAACTACATATGACCTGTTAGGGAAGCTATATGGAATCATATTACCACAGGACGTTTGTCAGCTTTTGGTAAGCAGGCTCATTTTCACAATTCTTTAAGACCAATGGTTGCATTGAATCCGGCCCCATTGTATAATTCGCATTAAAGATATAAAGTTTCAACATTATCAACAGCAACATGCAAATTGAACATGTGCCCATCAAGTACCTGATGGGCCTCCGGATACTCTGGAGCGATGTGTCCGAATTCGCTCAGTTAGACGTCAAAATGTGAACAAAACAAATTCCTCCTTTGGTTCTTAAAAGGTATTCTATCCAGGGGAGAATTTGGGTTTTGGACGATTCTCGTACTTCAGTCGATTATACAGAAGATAGATGTTTCGAAAGGTCTGTACTTCGGCTTATCTTGTCAAGCTTTGGACAAACCAAGATTGTGAAGACAACATACACGGTCGAGATGCAAGCATGACATCTCATCAATGAAGGGCATTTAAATTATTGCACGCGCCAATTCATTCGGGTCACTTTTGGTTCCAACAATTGACTTCGCTGATACAAAAAGGAACTGGAATATAAGACCTTAAAATTTCACATACTTAGATGTAGATAGGGGACATCACAATCAATTTACTTCCGGCATCATTGAAGGACATATAAATTCGAGTCGCTCAACTCACTTCCAGTATCACATTTGAATCAACGCGATTATTCGGCTTCAGATTGTGCAAGCGCATTTGCAACCGGTAAATTAACAGTTGTGGCGGGAGTGCAGAAATCAGTGCCATATCGTCAGTGGTCGATCGCCAGTCGCCAGTCTTAGTTCGAGCTCAGTTTGTTGGACGCAGCGAACTGCAGCCCATCCCCTCCCCCTTATGGAAATGTGGTGGCCCTCCGGCCGGCAAAAGCACCCCTTCAGAAAGGCTAGGGTGCATTCTCCCCACCCTATGCTGAACAGATTTGCTACCCACAAACGCATCTCTCGGAAAAAAATGCGCCGCTCTGGGACAAAAAGGTGCCTCTTGAGTATGCTCCAGTGAACCCCTCCCCAACTCAGCGAATTATTCCGCGGAAGGCACCACTCCGATGAAATGTATCCCTTCCCCAACGATAATTACTGGGTCCGCCCCTGCAAAGTGCAACCTTGCAGGCTTAAGCTATTCATTTAGTCCGTGTTCGAAATTCAGCACACTTGTTTTAGCAGATTCCGACACACGTGCCGTATTCTGAACACTGCTGTTCGCTTCGGGGATCACACAGAAAATCGCTTGTGTTGTTTGGTTGGTTATTTGGGCTTAGGGGCGCATCGACTGCGTTGGTCATACAGCGCCCATAACAATGTTAAATGGTACCAGTGGTCTTAAACGGTTCAACAGTAGCACACCAACTTACAGAATACAGACAAGTCATTCCTATCTTCTACTGTTACATGTCAGTGAGGTGTATAAATCGCTCTGAAGTCGACATCTGAAAGAAAGCGAAGAAGCTGTCCCGAAGTTACCGCGCGCGAGTGCTCACCTAGGAGATCGCGGGCTTGTGTTGTTTGCCCAACACTTGTGTAACCCAATCAAATCGAGGTTTAATACATTTGAGCCCAATAAAACATGATTGCGCACAATCGCAAGGCTTCAATGTAGCTGTTGTTGTACAAGTTATTAGTAACCGATACAATTACAGGTGTAATTGCGAAAATATCGGATGGCACTCTTCCTTACAGTTTTCTTAAGTCGATCGCCCTCGAAACCTGAAAACGGCGCCCGAGGACTTCGGCGGATCTGTACACGTAGAATCGGTACCACTGCGCGATCGGACTTCTTTTTTCGGTAGAGAAAGGTTGATTGTTTATAAATACCGTCATCTTTTTGTTATTTACCAGCCCAACGTCACCCGGGAGACGTGCAAAGGTAGGTGTTCGGGAAACAGAACATGTTCGGATACTCCCTCTTCCCCTACCCCTCTCCCATTTAGCGAATTTTCAGCCGAAGGCAAAATCTCCGAGGAAATGCGTCCCTTCCCCAATGATAATTACTGGATCCTTCTAAGCCAAGTGCAACCTTGCAGGCTTAAAATGTTTACGTCCGTGTTCGGAATTCAACACACTCTTCAATTGTTTTAACAGGTGCACATAGACGTGCCGTATTCCGAACAACGCTGTTCGGTTCGGGGAACACACGGCAAATCGTCTGTGTTGTTTGCCGAATACTTGCCTACCCCAATGAAGACGGTGTTTAATACATTTTATCCCAATACAACTTGACTGCACAAAATCTCCAGGCTTCACTGCAGCTGTCGTTGCACAAGTTATTAGTAGCCGCCACAGGCGTGACATTTTGAGCTTTCGAAATTGCCGCCATGCTGTTGACCAATCTATAATGCAATGAAGCATAGTTAGCAGCTGTAAACAATTTTCGAAAGGAATATCATGTGATGCGGTTCAACTTACCATTGTTCTCCATAATCATCTGCACACTTCGGACTGCAATCACTGTGAAGCTATAGCTGGGTAACTCCAAACAGATTGCACAGCAATTGCGGCCGGACGCCGTTGCAAGAAAATGGACGATGAGTGCAGTATCTAGTCTTATTGTAGCCACAACTCAATCAAACTTGAGACCGGCATTATTCCTCACGATTCCTCGATATAATTACGCATGAATATTGAGAAACTTACTTGGTCCATGACGTACATCCGCAAAATATAAGTTATCATTGCCTAAAAACTGCACTCGTTCAAAGCATTGAGTCCGATAACTGTCCTTTCGTGAGCAACCTAACGAACATGTTCTGAAACAGTTTTTTTTCAGTGGGTTTTTGTGGTCGTGATGATAGTTCATGTGAGTATTTGTTTGTAAATAGTCTTGCACAGAGCATTACAATTGTTCATCATTTCTTTGGCGGATGCTGATTCGACGGACGATTACTCGACTGGAGATTATGGTTGTGACACCCAGGCATAAAATGGCGTGTTTCGAGATTGCACGATTGGCGTTTGTGATATCGCAAACTGGCCGAGTTGTGGAATACTGTGGCCCCTGTGAATACTGGTGATGGTAGCAGTGACGAATGTGATGATGAACTGTAAGGCACTAGTCGAGCATCCTCGTATGCTGCTCACGTGGGACCTGTTGGCAATGTGGCTAATGATGTCGACTGCTTTGCCTGCGCTGCCAAACCGTACGACCTGTCGCCCGCTGGCGCTGCCGGCTCCGTCGTCTGACCCAGGCGGCTCGCCTGTCGGACCCAGGCAGCCCGCCCGTCGGACCCAGGCGGCTCGCCCGTCAGCCGCCGTCGGACCCAGGCGGCTCGCCCGTCGGCCGTCGTCGGACCCAGGCGGCTCGCCCACCGGCCGTCGTCTGACCCAGGCGGCTCGCCTGTCGGACCCAGGCAGCCCGCCCGTCGGACCCAGGCGGCTCGCCCGTCGGCCGTCGTCGGACCCAGACGGCTCGCCCGTCGGCCGTCGTCGGACCCAGGCGGCTCGCCCGCCGGCCGTCGTCAGACCCAGGCGGCTCGCCCGTCGGCCGCCGTCGGACCCAGGCGGCTCGCCCGTCGGCCGCCGTCGGACCCAGGCGGCTCGCCGGTCGGCCACCGTCGTACCCAGGCGGCTCGCCCACCGGCCGTCGTCAGACCCAGGCGGCTCGCCCGTCGGCCGCCGTCGGACCCAGGCGGCTCGCCCGTCGGCCGCCGTCGGACCCAGGCGGCTCGTCCGTCGGCCGTCGTCGGACCCAGGCGGCTCGTCCGTCGGCCGTCGTCGAACCCAGGCGGCTCGCCCGTCGGCCGCCGTCGGACCCAGGCGGCTCGCCCACCGGCCGCCGTCGGACCCAGGCGGCTCGCCCGACGGCCGCCGTCGGACCCAGGCGGCTCGCCCGTCGGCCGCCGTCGGACCCAGGCGGCTCGCCGGTCGGCCACCGTCGTACCCAGGCGGCTCGCCCGACGGCCGCCGTCGGACCCAGGCGGCTCGCCCGACGGCCGCCGTCGGACCCAGGCGGCTCGCCCGTCGGCCGCCGTCGGACCCAGGCGGCTCGCCGGTCGGCCACCGTCGTACCCAGGCGGCTCGCCCGACGGCCACCGTCGGACCCAGGCGGCTCGCCCGACGGCCGCCGTCGGACCCAGGCGGCTCGCCGGTCGGCCACCGTCGTACCCAGGCGGCTCGCCCGACGGCCGCCGTCGGACCCAGGCGGCTCGCCGGTCGGCCACCGTCGTACCCAGGCGGCTCGCCCACCGGCCGCCGTCGGACCCAGGCGGCTCGCCCGTCGGCCACCGTCGGACCCAGGCGGCTCGCCGGTCGGCCACCGTCGTACCCAGGCGGCTCGCCCGACGGCCACCGTCGTACCCAGGCGGCTCGCCAGACGGCCGCCGTCGGACCCAGGCGGCTCGCCGGTCGGCCACCGTCGTACCCAGGCGGCTCGCCGGTCGGCCACCGTCGTACCCAGGCGGCTCGCCGGTCGGCCGCCGTCGTACCCAGGCGGCTCGCCGGTCGGCCGCCGTCGGCGAGACAGACGTGGCGCTCCGCGATCCGAGCGGGCCGTACTCGACCGAGGATATGGCCACCTTGTGGCAGCTGATTAAGGACGAGGACTGTGTGTCTGGTGGCGGCAAGCGACAGTTCGAGGCAGCTCTTCCTGGCGGTGTTCCAACCAGAGTCGTACAACCAGCTGTCAGATCAGGAGCGCAACCAGCTGCACTTGCGGCACGTGCAGTGTGACCCTTGTGCCCGCGTGCCCGCGAACACGTGCCCGTGAACCGCTATATACAAGTGGAAGGGCGCGTCGATCCTGCAGTTGTCGTTTTTGTTGGTCGGTGGAATGCAACATATATTTGCTAGTCTCGAGTCGCAACAAAATTGACACGATGCTTGGCTTCAGTTGTGGCGAAGTTGATGCTTATTTGCGTTTTAAGATCATCGGGCTTTTAACCCTCTTCCCAAGCATGCGGGTGAGGGTGAATTAAATTTCCTTGGAGTTTTTTTTTCGCGTGACATATCCGAACTGTTTGTGGTAGAACTCTGAATCTCGATAACTTTCTTAACTATCGTTTTGTACAGCCTGTCAAACGGACTAAGTGATAATCGTAGCAGGACCAGTTCTGGGTAGAGAGTTAGAGAGGGGGCAAGGTCTATCAGTCTTACCGTTTCTGTCAGAATCAAGTCGCACACTGGTACGTCCCGTATTATGTTGTACGGGAGGGTCACATAAGAAAAGTGGATGTTGATGTGATGAGGCAGCTTGTGCAACCGTACAGTTTGCATTGGTGCATAGCTGCATGCATATTCATCATACCATACTGACCCTTAAAACTGCCTGATATCATGTAATGGGATATAATACCACCATGCCGGGGCGGATACAGGAATTTCGATCGGGTGGGAGGAAATTGTTCTGAAGGGGTGACATTTTCTCTGGAGGGGGCTCATTTTCTACTCGAAGGTGTGCCGTCGGCTGCAAAACTCGTTGAACAGGCTGTGGGGGGGGGGGGAGGGTGCACTCGAGCGTCATGGAGGGGAGCCTTCATCGAGTCGAAGGGGCGTCACATGGCTTTCAAGATCACCCGTCACATGGCTTTCAAGATCATCTTGCGTCACCCGTGCAACAACATCACGCATTTTTTACTCAGTCATATGTTATTGTCCTCCAAATATCTTAATATCAAAAATCAAATAAAACGAAGAGATAACACGAACATAATTAACATTTTCAACGTAAGGGAAGAGGCAGGTGGACGTTTGCTCATCGACCACTGGATCCAACGATCTTTTGCTCGGATTCTCGTATACCTTTCAGTTATCCGAGTTCAAAATAGTTCTATTTTCATGTGGAGGGGACACGCTTTGACGCAATTCTGAACTAATAACGCAAGTTATATGTCTGGAGTAAAATGCGTCAGGTCGAAAGCTTAGCTGGAAGCGGAATTGTTAGCTACATAATTTAGTCGCTGCGGGGTGATGCGAGATAGCATGCATGGTTCATTGTTGTCTTCTTGGATGGTGGCCTGCACTTCTCTTCGGTAGTCATGGCACCGCTCTCTTCTACTTCACAAGGAGAAAAGATAATCCACACACTCACGGGTCGTGAATGATCAAGAGCCCTGTACTTGCGGTGGGGTGTGGAGCAAACGCAAATAAACACCAGGTAAATGATGATCAACACCACCGCATACCTGCATGTCCTGTGTATGCAGGTATGCCGTGATGCGCAGCTCATTGTTTGTCACGTGCTCCCATGTAGTTGCATCAAGGCGCCATAACCTGCCAAGCGCTTCGGCACACCACCGGAACCACCGTCCACGCACCAACTACCGCACCTTTTTCTGACCTCAGACAACCACTTCACCCAGTTTGTTTTGGCTGCACACAGCGCCTGAAGCGAGTGGCTGCGGCCACTCACGAGCACAAACGGCCGGGTGGCTGACCCCGCACTTCCCGCGTCGGCCGCAGGTCGTCGCCACTGTCACTCGTCGCGCCGTGCGACCGCGAGATGGCGAGCGCGCCGCTCACCGACCGTCAGTCATGAAACAGCGGGCCGGTGACAGTCGCGGTGGCGGTGGCGCGTGGGCGGTGCGCGCGCGTGGTGAACGTGACCGAGGCGGTGTGAGCGGCACTCGCCAGCTGCGGTCAGCGATGCGCTGCCGCCCGCTGCTGCTGCTGCTGCTGATGGCGGCCGCCGGCGTACTGCTGCCCGACGGCTGCGCCGGCGACATCATTCCCATCGGCTACCTGACCGCGCTGAAGGGCACGCGCGACAAGCTGGGCCTGATCATCAGCGGCGCCATCTCGTACGCCGTGGACAAGATCAACAACAGCACAAACTTGCTGGTCGGACACCAGTTGGAGCTGACCTACGCCGACACGGAGGGCGACACACGGGTCGGCACGCGGCACCTCACCCAGATGATATGCAACGGCACGGTAGCATTTTTCGGCCCGGAGGAATCCTGCCTGATCGAAGCGAGCGTGGCAGCCGCTTTCGACCTGCCGATGATATCCTACGTGAGTACACAAATCAGCGCCACGAGTCCCGGACAGTGAGTCTTTCTGCATAATAATGTACCCGTTGGCAAATATATATACTCAGCCACTCCTTCAGTTCTGGGTAAAACAAAAACGTTTTCGTGTCTGCAGATGTGATATTGATGAATTTGATATTAATTGCTTGTGGAAATGACTACTTTTTTTTAGATATAAGGACTTCAAGAGGCAACAATATATCAAGAAGTAATCATGTCCCCAGAGAACATCAAATCCATTCACATAACTTTTTTTTAAGCTCCAGAAAATATTTTTTAAACTATGCAAATACGTGTTTTCCTTGCCCCTGTACATAATTACGGCGAAGGTGAAGAAAAAGGGACTTTTGGCGGGGTGATCTATATTTAAGGATAACGTACAATTACAGAAAAAAACAACCCAAACTAACATATATTCTAACCCATTGATCCTGGATCGCCTACCGCCCACTACTGCGTACTGATATTGGATCGCGTATAGGCGATCCAATATACGCCGTATACTGCCCACTGATGTCGGATCGCCTACTGCTTACTGATGCTGTATCGCAATAGTCTTGCTATCTAAAATACACTGGCTATGTGCATGTAAAGCACATTTCCCATAATCCACCATTTCTGGTAGCACTTCGTGATCACGAAGGAAATATAAACGCCGGTGTCTTCTGATGGGAATTCTCAATGACCCCCCAATAAATTATGTTACCCAAAGCACGGCTTGGAACACGGCACCCCGCCGATCCAGCTTACCCAGTTGGATCCGCAAAATGGCGCGGTAGCAGGATCTGGGGAGTGCAAACAAAATTACTCTACGCCAATTGAAATTATACGCCTCAATATACTAGTACGGAAATAGTGTGTATCCATGAAAATATTTTAGCTCTGCCACTTTGTAACTACACAATTCCAATAATTTCTTACCATGTATGTCTTATATGAAAAATAAATGCCTCTTACGATTATCAGAAAATCCATCGCTAATTGTGGGACTTCAGCGGCGGAGATCGTCCGGTCGACGGAAGTGGCATGACTTCATATAGTGAATATCTCACTTACACGTGACTCCCTCAGGTTAATTGTAGAGGGAACCGTTGTCGGTAACATTGAACAAGTCCAGTCCATACATTTGCCTTTGCAGTTCGCGAGATGGAGCTACTTATGCATCAATACCAATCCATCAATCAACATTTATTGCATATCGAAGAGGTGATGCAGTAAAGGAACGGCCGCCCCTGATGGTCGAATAAAAACTGTAAATTTGGAATTTTATAAGACAAGCTAATTTTAGCGTTGTTTTGAAGATTTTTTTATCACTTGGAACAATTTTTGTCTTAGCTGGGAAAGGTATTCATGATTTCCGCTTTTTTTCGGCGGCCCTCAAACGATTTTCCCTCTGCAAATTGCCAGATGGGCCCATAGTATGGAGCGACTGCAGTCTTCTGTGGTTTTCTGTTGTTCATAATGTGCGACAAATATACGGTAATTTTGCGATATCCATCTCATTGCTCACCTCAAATTAATTGTTTTCTGAATGCAAAATGAATGCTATTTTACCAGTGATCCTGATGAGAGCGGCAGCTAGAGGATAGGGCGACAACCCCCACTTATGAAAAAAAAATGTTTCACTAGATAGATGACAGGAGAAATGTTGTGACTTACAATACGGCAAACAGGAAACATTTTGGGCTACCCTTCGTAGCTTTATAGATCTGAGCGAATAAATTGGGAGAATAGCTTACTCCTCTCCTCTATTGTCCCACATAGTTGTTCAGCATCCCCTGTGCACAAGAACCTGGACAGAGGTGCAGACAAAATCGAGAACCCCGCAGCAATATTTCCACATATGTGTACCATGCAGAAGCATATGCATGTTCACTTTTCGCTAGCTAAAACCACGTTGAACTTCTAAGTTCCACCACTCCTCAAATACCAGGCTGCGGCAGACACAGAAGCCCAGAGCGGTGATTGGCTGCCGGTCTTCAACGGCTTGCTCTCAGGATCGAAATCGGGGTTCAGTTGGACCCGTTCCTCTTGCAAGTTTGATGAGCTTTCTCGGACGGCTGCAGATCCCAACGGCCGCTGAGCCACGTGGCCGGTCAGCAAGCTCCCCACCCTGCATGTGTGATCTCACTTCTGCTGCTGGACTTCGGGTCGGGGCGATCCTCAACCACCAGGCCGACGGATCCCGGCGCATGCTCCTGGTCGGCGACATCTGGACGCTCTGACTTGGCTGCAAATGTTCATCTAGTGGAGTTGTGTGCTAATTGACAGCGGGGTGTTAAGCTGGCTAGGGGGCTTAGTAACACCGGAACGACGGTCTTTAGATGCATCATATTGATGGTCTTTGATTGTGCTGACTTACATGATGTGTTGACATAAGCCAGCCAGCCAGTCCGTTCGATGTCCTGCCCGCGGATGTGGAATCATTACATCAGGTGGCGGGTGACATCCATCCTGGTTTGGACAAGCAGCTTTGTCCTGGATTTTTGTCATCCAGAATCCAGAATCCAGAATCCTCTCCAGAAAAATGTTATCTTCTTTTTCTGACCAGGAGATTGGACGATGCTGTTTAACATTAACTCCAAACTTGTTGTTCGGTGATAACAATGCCGGAAAGCACGGGAAAGTTTAAAAAGAGCTTCCGACATCAGAAACAGAAGGTAAATTGTTCACTCCAGCATTGGCGGCCCGATAATTTTCCCCTTTCCACTACATGCTTCAAAAACAAATCCAATCCTGGATTCACTTGCTTGTTGTCTGAACGCTTACCTGCTGGGACGTTGTTTTTGTTTTTTTACGGCCAAACTGAGCGAGCTAGTTGTAGTTACTCAGAACAGAAGTGTCAGCACGGGTCTCCACTGCCATGAGGTGTAGCTAGGTCTTGTAATAACGCACCCACGGAGAAAATGCAATCAAACGAAGGATGTACCAGGTTTTCCATATGACCAAGACATGCATGCCCTGCCTCCTCGATGGGCGCAAGTTTAGATTGCTACTGGATGAGAGAAATTGTTGATTTCTTCTGTTTCGGAAAGTCAAAATATAGTGACCCAAATACGAGAAATGTTTCGTTTTTAATAGGGCTTTGCGTGGATCAGCTTAGTGGCTTGCCGAAAGTTACCCCTGCCCCCTCCAAGCCCACCGGCTGGGTCCGCCCTTGATTGTATGTGAGGTGGCACACCGCAACACCTCTCATTGTGCCACGATCGATAATTTTCTACATTGTCAGCGTGCAACATTTTGTTGCACGGCTGCACCCTTGCACGACATTTTCAAAATGGCAAGGATTCATAACATTTTGCAGAGTGATTTACTGTTGAACGGCTATACTGCTACTGTTGCACGCCCTAATTTCAGAAATTAAAACAAACGCTTCCTTTGCATTTTTGCGAGCCATTTTGTGGCAGGAATTATAGGCGATATGATATATTATAAATTTTCACTGTGTGTTTATGCGAAATGGTCGGGGTTTGAGCTCATTATTTATGAGAATCTGCCGAAATATTTAATGATCGGCTCTCTCTCATGACAACAAGAATAGTTTAATCAATCGGAAACCTTCTAAGAAGTGTTTGACATCTGTTGACAACAGTTAATGTGTCTCGGAAAGGTGGAAAACGACAGTGCAATACGTAAAGGAAATACAATGCATTCGCTAAAATACGGCGTGCAAGTATACTTGCGAGGCCAGAAAGGCATGGATATCTCTGACGAACATCCAGGAAAATGCTATCACAGATATTCTGGATATGGAAATATCACAGTGAGTCAGGTAATTCATCAATCGGGGAGCGCAGATAATGTAGCATGGTTGTTTCTGCAACAAGGCAAAATGTTGCACACGGTGACATCACTACACCAGTCGGTTTCGCATCGTGGCACAGTGACGTCACTTTCGTGTAACATTTTGCCCTGCTGCACGAATAACCATATGACAGTATTATTTTGTAGACAGAGAGAAGACCCTTCACGCTTCTATTTATCTTCGTTGAACCCCACTTCCAAAGGAATCCCTGCACGCCCCGTGGGATGGCATCTTCGCTTGCGTTGACACCTTTTAGAGAGGCTGAGCCGGCAGGGTTTAATTGTCGCGGTTTTGTGGGTACGTCAGAGATGAGACCACATCCTGGTGGGACATTAGGCGGTTTCACGCGTGCACTAGCGGGAAGTAATCGTCATGACATCCCAATGGCGGGGTCAGGGCATAATAATTACGTTGATCTGAAAGCTTTTAGTCTGTAGATTGGACCAATTTATGATATCAATAAGCAAACAGAGCAGGTTCAGTTACCTAATACGACAAGTTTTTGGACTAGTAACAGCTTGTTTATGCACAAACCCTGAAAATGTACACCCACATCCGCGCCTGGGATGTCATCTAGTCGCAAATCTGGAAGTCAGACCAAGCGAGCCTGACTTCGGAAGTAAACTCGATGACAACAGCTGTTTGTCGAATTCAGCGGTCATCAAATGCCAAATTTTCCGAGCACTCGACCACTCTGATCAATATCGCCAGCCAGCTTCAACTGCAGTAAGTGATTGGCCCTTTATGATAGCTGGGACGAATCATAATCCACGTTAAAAAAAATGACGTCATTATTTGTGCTCTGATTGCATCATTTACGGCTGAAATATGTCAGGCGAGCCAACAAACAAGTTTGTCTCAGATGCGCATATTTTGGACGTGTTGCGGTCTTTTGGGTGCTGTAAACAATTCATGCTTTGTTCTTTCTTGCGTGTATGATATTCAAAGACAAGGATCAATTGCCCTCCCCCCACAGTAGGGGTTATTCAGGTAGGAGTACAGCAACATTTAAAAACGGAGCCACGTATGGTGCGGTACAGCGGATGCCATTACAACTGTAAACAATCCGCTTGTAAAGTGGAGAGTATTTAATATTTTCGGGAGCGTAAAGAAGAAATCGTAGCATCTAGAAATGATGTATTTCAATATGTATTCATAATACAGGTACTTCACAGCCATAAAATAAAACGGAAAAGGAAAAATATTAATCCGCAGGATATATACTACCACTTTCTCCCTAATATTGTATATTTGCTGATAATCCAACGGCAAATTTATGTTCTATCCAACAACCTCTACCTCCCGGCCATGGTGCCAAATGCGGCCAGATTGGCTAGTTGTGTCTGTGAATTGAGCGCTTTTTTGTTCAAACAGTGCCACAATTTGAATATGTTTGTTAAGTGTAATATTGAATTGATTACTTCATAGTTAAAACTTCTTGAACATTCCATATATACAGATAAAGAACATATATTTCAATGATATGCCCTTCATAATAGAAGTCATCGACATTGCATCCCGGTGCTTATTGGCCGTCGTGAAAAGGGCTTTTGTCAACTGGCAACAAAGCACATTTCTTTTGACACTGCGGGAAGACAATTCGTGGTGTTTACCTGGTGTTACGGGGCTCCATTCGAAACAGGCTGGTCGTCAACGGAGCATTTGACGACGACTTGAGTCAGATCTTGAATTCATGCGCCGAGATTGAGATTCGGCTGTGATTGGTCACACCACACACTTGGGTCTTTGGGTCATCCGCACCGTCTCGGGGTGGGCGCTGTATGACCATCGCAGTCGATGCGCCCCTAAGCCCAAATAACCAACCAACCAACCACCGTCTCGGGGGTCTTTTTACGCCCTCCTCCTAACGTTTTCCGCGTATAGTGAGCAAACGGCGCGCGGCAGCACGCCGACATTCGAGATAGCTTTCTCCACATCAATTTGACAAGTGGTGTAGAAATGTTAAGGTCAGGTCGTCCACGGTCACCGAGCTCGTCAAGGTCAAGTGAGGTCACCTCCAAAAATGTGCAACCAGTCGTCACGCAATGAAACTTTCGGCATTTGCTTATGTTTAAGGATGCAACAAAAAACACCAGATTACTTTTCTTTTTATTTGTGTTTTTTATGACATTAAGCTTACGTTTATTTAGACTTTTAAGTTTACTTAAACAACGCTTATCGGTACGTTCGACCTTTTAGAAAAAGAAAAAAGCAAACAATGAAAATTTTGAAAAGTTAAGAAAACACACACACACATATATATATATACATATAAATATATATATATATAAATATATATATATATATATATATATATATATATATCGGGTGCTCAAACATTTTGTGACATGGTCAATTTCTCCTTTCTTTTCTGAATCCACATCAATTTTGTTTTTGAAATCTTCCCCAAAGTGAACTCCCCAGAGCCAAAAACCAGTCGTGATCCAATTACCCCCTCCCCCCTTAGTGACGTCGCATTTTGAAGGGAGAAGATTTTGGGGGTGATTTCGGGCCCTACTTTTCGAGCGCTTTCCGGTGACACATCTTTCGTTTTCGTGCGAAACATAGTTTGGAGATTAGAGGGGGCATATGACGACCCCCTCCCCTCCTCGAGACTGGGTAGGTGTGAGGACTGACCGGAAAGACCGATAGTTAATGATGTGTCTTCTCACTGCCAATGCATTGGCTGGACTTGAAAGAGGCGACTTCATTACCTGTAGCTCGTGCGATTGCACAGCGAAATTATGCTCAGTGGCATGGCAAACGATTTCAGAGTCATCTTTGGCAATTTATATTCAACGAGTGTACATATGTTACATTCATGTCAGCTTCAGTTCATTTGAACTCTGGCTGATAATTCATAGACTGTGGTAAGTCAATGTTTCGCATTGCGATTCCTGTTACTGCCATGTCTGTCTTGAGAAGTGAAATGCGCCATTCTGGCACTATATCGTGGAGAGAGTTTGTATGTAAGGAGTAATTTGTATTTAAGTCGTTGCACTTACTCCCTGACAATTTTCAGTGGCATCATTCTGACTTATGGTGTACTCACTGGGTTATTGGTGACTAGGTGACTAGGCCAGACTGGTGGCTAGGTGACTAAGGTAGACTGATGGCCAGATGACTGAGGCAGACTGATGACTAGGTGACTAGGAATTATTGGTGACTAGGTAACTAGGGTAGACTGATGACCAGATAACTATAGAAGACTGGTGACTAGGCGACTAGGGTAGACTGGTTGCTAGGTGATTAAGGCAGACTAGCGACTAGGTGACTAGGGCAAACTGGTGACTAGCTGACCAGGGCAGACCGGTGACTAGGGTAGACTGGTGACTAGGTGACTGGGGTAGACTAGCAGCTAGGTGACTAGGGCAGACTGGTGACTAGGTGACTAGGGCAGACTAGTGACGAGGTGACAAGGGTAGACTGATGACTAGGTGACTAGGTCAGACTGGTGACAAGGTGACTAGGTCAGACTGGTGACTAGGGTGACTGGCTAGGTAACCAGGTGACAAGCTAGGTGACGGGCATAGGCAGGCCGGAAATGATTGACAAGGAGTCCGTTCTGCCCGTCAAAAGCTGTGAAAGAAACCAATCGCAGGAGTTGAGAATGCATCGGCAGATGTAGCCTTGCAATGTGGACCACGACGATTGGCGTACGTGCCGTTTGCATCCACGCCTCGATAAAGGAGCAGGTTTCTGAAGCCTGTTCGCCCTGCTATTTTCATTGATCATTTAACCCCGTCTACAGAGAAGATTTCCCCGGCTTCATGTCCCGTTAAGAGGTGTGCCACCACGTCCCCATGTTACGCCCTATCTTGAAAGAGCCGAAGGGCAACAACCAGCGCGCTAGCGGGGAAATCCAATGGTATTCAACTTGAATGGTATTCAACGGTATTCCGAAAATTGAAGTCGGCGACTTGAACCGACCCGACTGCCGAGCACCTTTCTGACAGAACCACGAACCGAGCACCAGAAAGTGGCTTGGTTTCGTACAGATATGTGAACATCGTACGGAGCACGGACGGACGGATGGGGCCGGATACAGTCTAAGACGCAGCAACGTAGTGGTGGCGTCGGGACACTGGCCAATTGTTAATCTCAATGTTTGAATTATTCCTGTACACTTCACCTCTCACGTGAGCTGGCTGAGTCAGGATTCGCACAACAAACTCAACTGAGGAATATATATATATATATATATATATATATATATATATATATATATATATATATATATAGATATATATATATATATATATATATATATATATATATATATATATATATATATATAAATATATACATTTACGGAACACATCATATGCTAAGTTCAGCCTCCTGTACGGACCTTACCTAGCCACCTCACATGATAATTCAAAGGAGGGAGATAATTCAAACCTTGGGTTGAACGTCTGGCCAGTGCTCCAATACCACGTCCCAGACACCACCACTCCAATACCACGTCCCACACCTTGCCGAGCCAGTTGCCAAACGACCCTCTCAGCCGGGGGCCAAATGGAGCACATGCAACTGCCCGATCCTCGTCTCGCCAGACCAAAGGAGCCCGATGCAGGTCATCGCTGTAACCGGCTGAGTCATCTGGTAATTTGGCATTGAGTCGCGGGAGGTGGCCAAGCAACCCACTCACTGCACGCGTTTAATCCAGAGGCCAGACACCCGGGAACGCTCCCAGGTGATGCCGATCTGATGCACACGCATTCGATCTCCATTTGTCTGGAATCGAACGAGACACATGCATTCATAAACAGACGCTTCTGTCAAATCAAAATCCTTGGACGAATCTCATGCGAGAGGTTTTCCAGCGCCTGCCGTCGCTACCGAGGGTGTGAGACCTATGCTCTCGTGCCATTTATTTGTTTTGCGCTACCATGTCAGGTTCTGCCAAACAGCGACCAGCGGCGTCTGCAGCTGACTATTCTGATGGCGGAGCTGGTCAGGGAGCAGCCTGGCGGTGCAGGGTGTCTGTAGGGTGTCCGCTGGCCAGTGGAGCGTCTCGCACCTCTCTGAAAGCAGCCTGGCGGTGCAGGGTGTCTGTAGGGTGTCTCGCACCCCTCTGGGAGCAGCCTGGTGGTGCAGGGTGTCTACAGGGTGTCCGCTGCCCCGTGGAGCGTCTCGCACCTCTCTGAAAGCAGCCTGGTGGTGCAGGGTGTCTGCAGGATGTCTCGCACCTCTCCGGGAGCAGTCTGGCAGTACAGGGTGTCTGCAGGGTGTCTCGCACCTCTCCGGGAGCAGCCCGGCAGTGCATGGTGCATAACTGGAACGCCTTGTCCACGTGCTCGGCCTACCGAGAGCAGATGTGCCCCGCCTTACGATCGCTGACCGCATTCCTGCCGCGAGATCACAAACAACCGAGGGTCGCGGCGGCAGCCGACCGCCGCCATATCCGACCGTCTCACTTCATCTCCACTATGCACACGGCTGACAGCTCTGGCAGCTGCTCCAGAACAACGCAAGCGAATCTGTAAATTGTGCTCGAAGTTGCGAATGAGGTACTGATGGGACTTATGTGGTGGTGCTGCTGGTGGTGGTGGTGGTTTTATTTTTGGCAGCTCACCTGCGCAGTGCAAAAATCAAGTTAACTTCCCTCACCCTCCCCCCCCCCACCCCAGAGTTTTCTGATATAACTCGTGGTCAGTTCGTGATCTCGAAGCGATGAACTGTATCATACCTTCCGACAATTGATGAGTGCACATTGCGCCAAAATATTGAGGTTCAGTCCGTACGAGAGCTAGGGTTGATAGCTATATCGCTACTTTGAAACTTAAGGAGTCTCCAAGTCTCTCTTAGATACAGAGTCTCTCTTAAAGACCCAGGTCTAAGACCGGGGTCAGACTTAAATCAAGGGTCCTCATGCTCTAAGCAGGCGCACTAGCCCACCGCAACACCTCGGTGATAAATAGTACCCCATCGTAGTATTTTATTTGGTTCGTCAGTGGCACGAGTGGAGCATATCTCCACTTCCCGAACGATCTAAATGAACCATAATAGCGCACAAGACGAGCTGTGTGGGCATATGCTGCGCATTCTCATACACAATGAAAATCAGCATGCCTAAGTGAGCATTCCATTTCGGTGAAGAAGGTCACAAAACCAGCCACTTAAGAGTAGCTTTGGACATACCTTGTGGGTGTGGACTACGAGGGTGTTGGGGACCACCTCCCCATATCTGGCCGAATCATAATTAACATCAGATACATGATGTACGCCAGATATTTTGAAATTGGTTGTGGTCCTGTCTGTCCTACCCTGTCTATTATCGACGATATATGCTCCCTATTGACCTGTCTGGAGATGAAGTATATCATCAAACTCCAGTTGATAGCTGTTACATGTCGAAGCAATCTTTCCTTAATTGTGTGAGCTATGGGCGAGATATGACCATCGCAGTCGAGGCACCCCAAGCCTTAATAACTAACCAACTAATGATGCCTTACACAGGTGGCTAATATACAAAACAAATCACATAACGGACGTGCCGGAATTCACGGAGCGCGCCGCTCCTGCACATACCATCGGAGCAGCAGGTGCCGCCGCTCCCACCCGTGCTATTTAAAGGCTGCAAACGTGTTCGACGTAGACTGGATGGTGCAACACTGTGCACTGATAACCGATCGGGCTTCTCCTTGTGGCGACTATTTCCCGTGGTAATGACCAAAGCCTGTTGGCACGCCTCTCGACAATAATGCTGGCTATTGCTGTAAAGTAGGTGGCAAGCACAATCATCGAAGCACCTCAGGAGCTGAATGCTTGGGCTCGTTAGCGTAGCCACCAACTTTGTCAATCAAGCTTTTACCGTATGTTCATTCCATTTTAATCAAGTTATTTTATTTAAAAACACAAACTCAAACATTTGACCGATTTATTGGAGCAAAATTAACGTTCTCAGACTGAAAAAAGCTCACGGAATGTTATGGTCGGACGAGCTCAAGTCAAAAATGGTTTAGATTGGCAGTAGTAGTAGTAGCAGTAGTAGATAAATGAACATAGCGTGCAAAGTTACATAACCTTACTCGGCCATGTTTGTTTCGTAACCGTCCGTATTTTAGCCTCTAGAGCTCCTGGAACACATGCAACTTTGGGAAGTTTCAGGGCAGATCTCAGTAACCAAGCCAGATAACTTGAAACGTGGCACGTTCTTAACGATCATGTATTCCGGCCACTACATATATTCCGAGGTTTCAAAAATATTGGTTACTGGCAAAGTTACTGGTAATGAAACATTGTTCTAGTTTCGCTCTTCGTCTAATCTATAGGGACCTTGCCTGGGTTCATTGCTTTGCATTTATCTTTGGTCATTTGTATATGCACCCACATATTTTGCTCTCTACTGTATCTTGCATGGTTTGTTTGTGACAAAAAAGTTTCAACGTACGTCAAAAATCGAATTGAGTCGAGATGGTAACCTGAGTTTGGCCTGCCCTGCCCCAGCTCAAACTCACAGCCCAGAACGCGACTTTTCTACACAATGTGCGCAAGCCAAGTGACGGAAGGCTTGGATATTTAAAATCGATAGCCTTAGCGGTTCAGGTGTTACCTCAGAAAAATATAACGAGGGCCAAATTGACACACAGCACACTGCAAAGGCAAAGTTACGATGTACGGGTGAATAGCGCTGATGAAAGGGTGGGGTGCGGTCATGCGTGACAAATGCGAATACCTCACGCAAATGGTCGTCGTCTTAGCTGACTGGTCCACGCATAGAACCACCACTCCGGGAGCATGCAAATGGGGCTCCCGGAAACTCACAAAACAAGCAAGAGGCTTGTAGATCCATGAGCCAGACGTACATGTGCGCCTAATAACGTCCGCAGTAGTCAGGTTCCTCGTCGTCTGGCGAAGCGTCCGGTCAAGCCACTCTCGGCAGCACTGGGAAAGATACGTACAGCACATCTGAGAAGTTCGACTGACCTTTTGCACAGACTAAATGCTGATTATGGTGGAAAACTGGTCAACTTCGACATCAAGTTGTCATGTCTAAATTTATCCGGTGCAATATATGCCACAAGGGAGTGTTGATCCGTTAGTCGAAGACGACCTACGACTGCGTTAATCATTTCGCATCAGCATCCTTCGAACGCACAAACACGTAGCCGAACTGAAAGTTGTCGAGTCCATATTACCTAGGAACTGTGGGCTCACTATCAAGATACAAGCTTCATCTTGGCGTTCACTTACACCAGTGCTATGCAATCCACCCTCAATGACTGACTGATATCAATGCGTATGCATCGGCATCACCGGCACCATCTGCACGCCCTCCATCACCGGACACACGCTCAAGTACTGACAAGTGGGCCCACATCTACGCTCACACACAATACACGTTCAACACAAATTAAACTAATATATTCAGATGTAGTCTAATGTAGCGGCGGCGCCACGTTGCTCTACTCCGTCACTATTGCACCGGCCAAGTGATGATTTCTAGTGAGATGCATGCACGCCGAAGGTACGCTTCTTGCCATGTAGGGTGTGCCGAGCCAGTAGACATTTTAACGACGATTCGTCATATACCTATGTATGCGACATCTCTTCGTTACAATAATTTGATCAGTCACATGACGATGTGCAATATGCTACATGATGAACTAAGAACTGTATTTAAAGGTATCAGATAACTTGCTATATGCCACGTGTAACAAGCTGCATCTTCGCTGTTTTTGTGACGTCAAAGTTACCACGGTTGGCAAAGGCTCGGAGCCGAAATATCTTGTGTTGACATTGGATATGTGTTTTTTTTTAAACAATTATGGCGAGCGAAAGGTTATTTCCTTTCCTATTTAAGTGAATTTCAATGCTCAGTATTGCGCTAAATACCGTTAAATGTAATACTACGAACAACGGCGCCATCCTACAGGCGTGCGCTGCTTATCTGGGTTAGTCCGACATTCCATATTGCACTCTAGTACTTTGGCTCGGATGTACCCAAGGGCGTCGCCACCGGGGAGGCAGAGGGGCTGTCGCCCCCTGTCGTGAGACTGGGGGGGCGCCGCCCCCCTGAAATTTGAGGAGGCCCCTATCCGGAAATGCACAGGAAAAAAAAGTGAGCAAGGAGGCCGACGAGACATGAGAGGAGGACTCCAAGACGTGAGAGGAGGCCCCTAATTCGAAGAAGGAGTCACCTAGGAGAAGATAGCAGGCCCAAGAAATCAAGAGAGTGCCAACAATTGGCACGGAGGCCCCCAGGATTGCAAAGGAGGCCCCCAGGATTGCGAAGGAGGCCCCCAGGATTGCAAAGGAGGCCCCAGGATTGCAAAGGAGGCCTCCAGGATTACAAAGGAGGCCCCCAAGATTGCAAAGGAGGCCCCCAGGATTGAAAAGGACTCCAGGATTGCAAAGGAGGCCCCCATGATTGCAAAGGAGGCCCCAGGATTGTAGAGGAGACCCAGGATTGCGAAGGATGCCTCCAGGCTAGCGAAGGAGGCCACCCAGGATTGCAAAGAGGCCCCCAGGATTGTAAAGGAAGCCCCCAGGAGGATTGCAAAGGAGGCCCCTCAGGATTGCAAAGCAGGCCCCAAGATTGCAAAGGAGACCCACATGATTGCAAAGGAGGCCTCCAGGATTGGAAAGGAGCCCCCAGGATTGGAAAGGAGGCCCCTGTAATTACAAAGGAGGCCCCATGATTGCAAGGAAGGCCCCAAGGATTGCAAAAGACTCCAGGATTGCAAAGGACGCCCTCATGATTGCAAAGGAGGCCCTCATGATTGTAATGGAGGCCCCCAGGTTTGCAAAGGAGGCCCCAAGGATTGCAAAGGACTCCAGGATTGCAAAGGAGGCCCCCATGATTGCAATGGAGGCCCCCAGGATTGCAAAGGACTCCAGGATTGCAAAGGAGGTCCCCATGATTGCAAAGGAGGCCCCAGGATTGCAAAGGAGACCCCCCAGGATTGCGAAGGATGCCTCCAGGCTAGCGAAGGAAGCCACCCAAGATTGCAAAGAGGCCCCCAGGATTGTAAAGGAGGCCCCCAGGAGGATTGCAAAGGAGGCCCTCAGGATTGCAAAGGAGGCCCCAGGATTGCAAAGGAGGCCTCCAGGATTGCAAAGGAGGCATCCAGGATTGCAAAGGTGGCCCCCAGGATTGCAAAGGAGGCCCCTGTGATTACAAAGGAGGCCCCCATGATTGCAATGGAGGCCCCAGGATTGCAAAGGAGGCCCACAGGATTGCAAAGGAGGCCCCCAGGATTGCAAGGGAGGCCCCAAGGATTGCAAAAGACTCCAGGATTGCAAAGGAGGCCCTCATGATTGCAAAGGAGGCCCTCATGATTGTAAAGGAGGCCCCCAGGATTGCAAAGGAGGCCCCAAGGATTGCAAAGGACTCCGGGATTGCAAAGGAGGCCCTCATGATTGCAAAGGAGGCCCCAGGATTGCAAAGGAGACCCCAGGATCGCAAAGGAGGCCTACAAGATTGCAAAGGAGGCCCCCAGGATTGCAATGGAGGCTCCCTTGATTACAAAGGAGGCCCCCATGATTGCAAAGGAGGCCCCCATGATTGCAAAGGAGGCCCACATGATTACAAAGCAGGCCCCCATGATTGCAAAGGAGGCCCACAGGATTGTCAAGGAGGCCTCCAGGATTGCAAAGGAGGCCCACAGGATTACGAAGGAGGCCCCCAGGATTGCAAAGGAGGCCCACAGGATTATCAAGGAGGCCCCCAGGATTGCAAAGGAGGCCCCAGGATTGCAAAGGAGACCCCCAGGATCGCAAAGGAGGCCTCCAGGATTGCAGAGGAGGCCCCCAGGATTGCAAAGGAGGCTCCCGTGATTACAAAGGAGGCCCCCATGATTGCAAAGGAGGCCCCCGGGATTGCAAAGGAAGCCCACAGGATTACAAAGGAGGCCCCCAGGATTGCAAAAGAGGCCCACAGGATTGTCAAGGAGGCCTCCAGGATTGCAAAAGAGGCCCCCAGGATTTCAAAGGAGGCCCACAGTATTATCAAGGAGGCCCCAGGATTGCAAAGGAGGCCCACAGGATTGCAAAAGAGGGCAACAGGATTATCAAGGAGGCTCCCAGGATTGCAAAGGAGGCCCACAGTATTGCAAAGGAGGCCCCAGGATTGCAAAGGAGACCCCCAGGATCGCAAAGGAGGCCTCCAGGATTGCAAAGGAAGCCCCCAGGATTGCAAAGGAGGCTCCCGTGATTACAAAGGAGGCCCCATGATTGCAAAGGAGGCCCCCAGGATTGCAAAGGAGGCCCACAGGATTACAAAGGAGGCCCCCAGGATTGCAAAGGAGGCCCACAGGATTGTCAAGGAGGCATCCAGGATTGCAAAGGAGGCCCACAGGATTGCATAGGAGGCCCACAGGATTATCAAGGAGGCCCCCAGGATTGCAAAGGTGGCCTACAGGATTGTCAAGGAGGCTATCACATCAAATATATCACATCAAGACGTTTACAAAAATAGAACTCGATGTCCAAAAGCTCACACCGAGACTCGATCGAAAGGACCCCAGCACCGGAAAATTAAGAACAGTTCCGGAAAAAATTACCCGGAGGGCTTTTATACTCCGAAAGGTGCCATCGGCTGAAAAAAAAACTCCTTCGGTGGCCTCAGTGGCATATCGAAGGGGCAAATGCTCCCTCCCTCCTAAGAGGGATATGCTCCCAAGAATCGAGCCGAGGCCCCCAAAAGTCGCGCTGGGGCCAAAAAATTCGCGTCGGTCCACCAGAATTCGCGTAGGGGCTCCAAGTAAATACGGCGGGCCCCAGAAAACTTGCTCCGAGGCCCGAAAATCTGCAACAGGAACCGCCAAGATCGCGTTGGGGCCACAGCTAAGTACAACGTGCCCCGCAAACTCGAACCGGTCCCACCAAATATCGCGCTCGGACCCACAATTCCCATCGGTAGTACCACAAATTTGGTCTGGGCATACAAAATGCACGTCGGGGCTGCCAACAATTGGCGTCTGGGGCTCCACATATGCACCGTGTGATCCCCAAAGTCGCATCGGTATACGAAAAAGAAAGCCGGAGCCCTCCAAAATAAGGAGGGATTCCAAAAAAAATTACAGGTCAGGAAAATGGTTCTGAAGCACCGAACATATCATCAGATACCTTGACAAATCGCGTACGGCATCGAAAAACATACCGGAGCTCGAAGAAAATGGAGGTGAGATGGAAAAACATGGCGCCAGGGACTCGAAAAATCAGGCCGAGATTCGGAATTTAAAGAAAATTCAGAAGAGGTCCACAAAAATCGCGTTGAGCCCAGATAACTGGCGTTGGGTCCCCGGAACCACGCGCCTGGGCGTGATAAGCTGCGCTAAGACTCAGAAATATCGAACCGAAGACCCAAAATCGTACTGGGCCCCACAAATGTGCGTCAGAAGCCCCAAATAAACACAGCAGGACCCTAAGAGCACAACGGGGATCGAAAATGTAACTGGCCCTCCAAAGCGCAGTATCGCAAAAAGCGACAGGGCCCTAAAACATGCGTTGCAGCCCTAAATAAATATACCGGGAACTCTAAAAAAAAACACAAAAAACACCGGAAACCCTCAAGGCACACAGGGGCCATGTGACCGCACAAGGGCCTAAAAAGAGGCTGGGGTCGCAATAAGCAACATGGTCCCAGAATGAACAAAAATGCCGGGCACTAAATAAATACATTGATATCGTTGAAAGCGCCTCGACAACTAAGAAAAATCATCGGTGCAGAAAGAAGCAACAAACCCTAAAACGAGCCGGGCTTTCGAAAATGCGTTGGGCCTCGAACAAAAATGGATTGGAGCCCTAAGACACATCCGTAGACGAAGAAATACGAAACGGGTCCAAAGAAGTACACTCAGGCAGGGCCTCGGTTCGGTAGCCAACCTGGAAGCATGTTTAATCAAGGATATGAGGTGCATCAAAGCTCAGCGGGTAATCGCATTTCTTCATCATAAAATATGGGAAGTAGGGAACTAATGATCGAATTTAATTAATCGAATTTTCGCAGCGAACGCCCACACAAAGCATTTCATCACGTCAGATAAGGCGCAAGTCTATCACGTGGCAGCAATTAGCAAAGCGTAGGAGGCCCAGCAGAATCCGTAGCATCGCACGAAGTGTGGCGAATGTGCCGAATGCGCAAGATGGGTGTGCACAAGCACTAACGTTGGCGTCGTGGCTACCGGGCACTATGAACTGGAATGTCTGAAAGTGGTGAATTTTACATTTTAAAGTGATCTGTGTAGGTGTAATTTCAGCAGTGCAAGGTGACTTATCAAGGGATACCAAAATAATACGTTCGAACAGGGTGGGGGAGCTAGGGTTGAAATCCGACGAATCAGAAACGATAGTGGTAGATTAGGCCCCTCGACAGGATAATTTAGTTGGTCACTAATTATTTGAGATAAAAAGGTCCCCTTTGACAAAATAGTGGTCGAAATCGGAAGACTTTTTATTGAGAAGGTGGACCCCTCCAAATACGTTTGCCCCCCTCCCCTTGACGCAAATATAGGTACGTCACTGGTCCCCCAATAAGTTTCAGAAACATACGCACATGGAGCAAATCCAACATTGAGGGCGCAAATTCCCCTTCACAAGCATACAAAACAACACCGATGCCAGATATTAAATGGGAGAAATGAAGTTTTTAAATGTATTTTCTTCCTACAAACTTGTCTTCTGTGATCACAGCCTGTATGATTAGAGCTTCCCAGCTTCAATACCTTCTCAACGACATAATTTACAAAACGGTACAGCACAGTGAAAACCATGGGCGTGACGGCGTGGAATTTGAGGGTTTTGCATTATTTGTGCATTGTCATTGTCATTGTTACATTGTTGCATTGTCATTGTTACATTGTTGCATTGCCATTAATGCATTGTTGTTCAATGCTTGTTCTTGCCGTGAATTTATTGGCGGAGGATTTATGACTTTAGCTTCTGTGCCAAGTGCCTTGCAGCCAGCACCAAATGTTATAAAAATGAATAAATTCCTAAGATGACGATCGGAAAACCAATTCAATCCACTTCTCGTTGTCACCTTCGCGAAATTGTAGTCCTGGGACTGAGAAATAATCGTTTAAGCTTGTTTATAAGATCAAGCTGGTGGGAATGACTAACAGTAGTGATGAACCTAGCGATATTCAGTTAAACTTGGTGGACATAGAAATGGGTTGATCAATGGGAGATATCTTTAAGATATGCTCAGCACCAGCCCCACCAGCCCGCTGTAATCTAGAGGCCAGTGGGAAGATTCTTCTCGTCGATAAAGCATAAAGATATTGGTTTGTTTTGGCAGTGACGTATTTATGCACGTTTGCTTATTTATACCCTGGTATGGCTCCGTTCTCAGCGAAAAAAAAATGATTCTTGCTATTGCGCTTTGCGTAAATGATGCACCATGCCAAGAACAAACAAGACATCAATATGAAGTCATGTTCCCCATTCTGGAACCATACCAAGAGCCTAAAAAAGCAATAGGAGGCCCTAGCACAGTGGAGGCACCCTTTCGGGAGCAGGAGGCCCCCTATCAATATTGCCCCCCCTGGAAGAATTTCGTGGCGACGCCACTGGATGTACCACGAGCTGGTAGCAAATCCTATCTGGCTAACGCAATCTATGTATAGCCCAGCTTGATCGCCCTAATAGGACCGAACGGACCGATTGACGTAGCCCGTCCCAGCTCATCTTCTGGCTCCAGCCGACCGCCGCCATCTTCCACTTCTGTCACTGTGCCAAGCTCGCCATACCTACCGTGCAGAGGTCACTGTACCAAACTCGCCTTACCGTGCAGAAGTCACTGTACCAAACTCGCCTTACCATACAGAGGTCACTGTACCAAGCTAACTCTGCCGTGCAGAGGTGACTGTACCAAGCTAACTCAACCGTGCAGAGGTTACTGTATCAAGCTAGCTCTACCGTGCAGAGGTCACTGTACCAAGCTCGCCCTACCGTGCAGAGGTCACTGTACCAAACTGGCCTTATCGTGCAGAGGTCACTGTACCAAGCTAGCTCGACCATGCAGAGGTCACTGTACCAAGCTAACTCTGCCGTGCAGAGGTCACTGTACCGAGCTAGTACTACCGTGCAGAGGTCACTGTACCAAGCTAACTCTACCGTGCAGAGGTCACCGTACCAAGTTAGCTCTACCGTGCAGAGGTCACTGTACCAAGCTAGCTCTACCGTGCAGAGGTCATCTTATTAAGCTCTACTGTGCAGAGGTCACTGCACCAAGCCTAGCTCTATCGTGCATTGGTGTGCACTGGTGTGACAACTGGCAGACTGTCGTGCCAACTGGCAGACTGGCGTGACTGCTGGCAGACTGGCGTGACAACTGGCAGACTGGCGTGATAACTGGCAGACTGGCGTGATAACTGGCAGACTGGCGTGATAACTGGCAGACTGTAGTGCCAACTGGTAGACTGGCGTGATAACTGGCAGACTGGCGAGCCGACTGGCAGACTGGCGATATCTGCGATATCGGCCATCGTTTCTATTACCCCGTTTACATGAGTCTTCCGATTAGGTTTGACAGTAAACGTAATTCCGTTCCAGCTAAAATCCCAACGGCTCGAAAGCGTTTACATGAGCAAACGTGAGTTTTTCGTTAACTTTGCGGAATTATCATGCTGCCAAACTAACGGAAGTTTAAACGGAATTTACATTGATGGCGCAGCGCGGCAAATATTTCTAATTTAATGCGCCAGTGCTGATAGGCATATTGCCGTGGCGTGTCGTATTACGTCGATTTCAATCTTTTTACCAAGCAGTGAGATCTTGGGTCCAAAAAGGTCCTATAGTGTTATCAGCTACTGTTTCTCTTTATCAAGCTAAGGGGCAATTTCATCAGTTATTCTGGTTGCTAACACATAATTCGCTTCATATAAGTGGATCAGACTCGGGAAGAATTTGTGCTGTCATCTGCCCTGCTGACTAATATTTGCATATATACAGGTAAAAGCAGCGAGAGAAGCATTGTTTAAGAGTGTTGAGATGTTGAGACGTTCAAGAAGGATCAGGGAGTTACGTCGCCAAATCCGAAGGAGAAATGCTTTACTGCTGGCTCAGCTTCTCCAAATAAATTGTAGACCAAATGCGAGAAGAGTGTGGATGCTGCCTCGTAGAAAGCTGTGGTTCAGGGAGGAAGTTTTTAAGATGTGGGATGATAGTAGATGGCTGGAAAACTTCAGAATGACAAAGACCTCATTCATGAAGCTTGTGAATTTACTGCAAGGAAAGCTTGAACCATGTCAAGATGCAATCAGAGCCCATTCCACTTGAACAGAGGATTGCGATGGCATTGTATAGTCTTAAAGACATAAAAGATCAGTGCAACTATGAGCCACAAGGGCCCTTTTTGGTTGCACTTTGGACACTGAACCAGTTGCCCACCAAATCTGTCTATCAACCCTCCCTGGAATACAGAAAAACAAGCCCCCTATTCTTATAATGATTGTTTATGCCATTTTTAAAGATGTTCAGTGTGTTGCTACTGACAATGGTACCTGGCAGCTGGTTCCAGTGTTCTACTACCCTGTTGGTGAAGAAGGACTGTCTTAACCTTGTCCTGCTGTGATTAACTTTAATTTTGAATTGATGACCTCTAATTGCATCATTTCTGTTAAATTCAAACATTTCCCTGAGATATCCCTGTTCCTGACCATAAACAAATTTAAAAACCTCGATGAGATCTCCTCTCAGCCTTCCATATCTAAGTGAAAACATATTCAATTTCTTCAATCTTTCCTCATATGCCAGGTTGCCTAAACCATTAACCATTTTTGTTGCCCTCTTTTGTACTCTCTCTAAAAACCAACAATCTTTCTCATAACTAGGGGACCAAGCTTGGACACAGTATTCCAAATGTGGCCTGACATATGCACAGTAAAGCTTCCTGATGACCTCCTCACTTTTGTATGACACATTCCTCTGTATTGCCCCAAGCATTCTTGGAAGCAGCGTGGAATACAGGGTCACTGCAAACCAGTTTGGCTGCCATAAATCAACAGTATGTATGGACTGTGGAATGCTTGAAAAGATGGGATCTTTCTGGATTGGTGGGATCCATAACATCACCCTCTCCAGAAAATTATCCTATCATTTCCCCATCACCTGGATCCCTTGTCCTGGAATTGCACTACAGGATATTCATTATCACAATCCATGATCTGTCATGGTAAGCAAAAGCATTATCTACTAAGAAAAAAGTTATGTTGGAGAAGAGGGGGGGGGGGTCAAAACACTTCAGACATCATGCAACAAACAGCTCTACTACTGCTTCTGTATGGCCGAACCGGTAATTGTACTGTGTTTACTGAACACAGAAATGAACAAGCTATCCATATTGAAACAGTTCCTTTTGATGAAAATCCTGTAACCACTTGCAAAGAGCAACTTTAAAATGGATAATTATTTCATAATAGTGTGCTGTATTCTGAACACAAATTTAGTTGTGCAGGATTACTCCACTGTAGCTGTTGTGGTGCAAGTTATTAGCAACTCCTAAAAAATAATGGTATAATTGTTTTTATTTTAAAAAATCAGGTAACTTCATTATCGTTTTCTTAAGCGAACTGCTCTCGGAAGCGTAAAATGGCACCTGCAAACTTCCCTAGCTCCATACACAAAGAATTGGTAGAAACATGTGACTGGATCTTTGTATTTTGGAAGAAAAAGGTCCATTGTTTATGAATACCACCATCTTTTTGTTTTCTATGTGCTGAAAGTGATGCAGATGTCGAAAGGTAGGTGTTCAGGAAATGGAACATGTTCGGATACCCCCACTTCCCCACCTACTATAAGTTAGTCCAATCTCCAAATATGCCATGTATCAAGATGCACATTTTCCACAATTCCTTCATATTCACATCCACTGGAAGTTTACAGGTAGGTTGGTAGTACCTGCCTTGGTAGGTAGGTCAGTAGGACCTAGGTAATTATGGGAAGCAGGGGTATCTGACCACCTCTCCATTTCCCAAATACATAATTTTGTATGTCTCCTTCATCACATTCAGCACATACATAAAAAAGACGTAGTATTCATAAACAATGGATCTTTCTCTACCAATATATGAAGGTCTGATCACATAGTCCTACCAATTATTTGTGTACAGAGCTAGCAAAGTCCATGGGCACCATTTTTTGGCTTCCAAGAGCAGTCTGCTTGATAAAACCATAAGGAAGCAACCTCCAATATTTGTTTTTGCCATTACAACAGTATTTTTAGTGGCTAATAACTTGTACCACGACAGCTGCAGTGAAGTAGTACTGCACAACCACATTTTCATGTTCTGAATATGGCACACTACTGCGAAATAATTATGTTTATGGTTGCTGTTTGCAAGTGGTTGGAGGCTTTTCATCGAAATGAACTGTTTGTAGTGTGTTTACACTACAATTACTGGTTTAGTCATACATAAGCAGCAGTAGAGCTATTTGTTGCATGATGTCTAAGAGTTCAGAACCCCTATGTCAATGTAGGTAAATACGTACCCGAGCGTTTCGTTGCCTTTTTCCGTCCATGGCAGCGTACATCTGAAGGTGCAGCAGCACTCCCAGCATAACTGCAACTTCGGTATCATCCCATTGTTTGGGCATGACTCGTGCTCAAGGTCAAATACAGCCAATCTAATGCCTGTATTAAATTACCTCCAGACGCGCTTCCCGCCCTGGCCTTGGCTGGCCTTGGCCGACTTGACAGCAGCGCCAGAACCGATAGTGCAGCGCTGACGTATGTAAGATGGATATGAGATACATCCGAGTTATATTTATTATATAATGGCGTAAAACATGTTCAAACGTAAGTACCTAATATATTTGCTGGTATTGTAGTTACTAATTAGCTTTAAGTCGTAAACAACTTCACGTTAGTGATGAAAATGACCGCGAAGATTGCGTTATTTTGAAACTGCCAACTTCCTAAAAGTGATTTTACGATAAAACTTATGTTAGTTTGGTAGCACTTCCTGCCCGGTTACATGAGCCAACTTTCGCGTGAAAGCGAAAATAACGCAACCGTTCCGTTATTTTATGCTCATGTAAACGGGGTATATGTGACAAGATTCACAAGCATGACGTTCTTCCGAGTATGTGTCTCATCGTTTGTCTTCCGAAGCGACGATTCGTCAGACGGCGATTGTGATTAATACTTTTAAGGTGTTATTCGCCGTCTGTATTAAGGTGTTATTCGCCGCACGTTTTTCGGACACGTATACCAATTTGTCATGACACGACAAATTCGCCCAGGGCAATTGTGCTGGAGGTCAAAGAAACCAGCTGACGTTGAGGGGCAAGGTCGTGGATCAAGGAAATTTGCTGTCGGTCGATGTCGTTCCACCAAATTCGGTACTGTCAGATCATTATGACATGGTTTGACCTATCCCGGGATGGAAGGAGCTTAGCTACGTTATATTATTCCGTGCTCGTATACCCATGATTATGTGCAGACACCTTGACATCAATGTCGCGCGGGCATTAGCAGGAACATCGCAGAAGCGTTGCTTTGGGTCAGACTTCAACCTGGCCTGGCTTTGGGTCAGACTTTGGGTCAGACTTCAACCCAAGCAACTTGGCTTTGTGGTCACGGAAAATAACCCCGCGAAATTCTCCAGAGGTGTCTGACATTCAATTCAACTGTATACCATAAACTAGAACATTGAATTATTGCGCCAATTTTGTCGATCACAATCCACCTAATAGGAGATGGAAATAAATTTATCTCCGAACTCGTGCGGTTTGAAAAGTATGCGATGGTCTACCATTTCGAAAAATAGCCGAAGGAATCTTGTTCAATATTTGCTCAATAGATAATGCTGTACTTCTACTACCAGAGTTACATACCACATATTTATTGAGCAGCTTTGTCAGTTTGCGTAAATTTATCATTTTTTGGTTCCGGAAATATGTTTACTTTCACAATATGAATGACGCTACCTTCTAAGGTTAACAGTACAAACTGCTAACGCTGATGGCGTGACTGTAGCCCGAAGGAATCACCAGAGAACAGACTGTTCCCGAAAGCGTAGACGAGGAGAGCAATCGCGTCCCCGGGGATTCGTGAGGGCTTCAGGGGCATCACCATCGGTTGATATCTTCGACTGGTAATCGAAGAAGGCTGTGACACATGGGACATTGTGCTCGAATTCATAGATTATTTCTCACACCACAAGCGTCTTTCTCATTCAATGGTAATGAGACAATGCGAGAAATGCGTACAATCGGGAATCAATGGACAACAGGAAGCTCTACTCGTTTCGGTGGTGTATCGCTGCCAGACAGTGGTGGAAGCTGGTGCTTGCTCTGCGGAGGCTGGATGGCATGCCATCCTCGCGCATTATTAGCACCATTGCACAGACTGAGCCTCCACCCATGATGCAACTCATTATCCGCAAGTTTCCCGGCGGGTATGTTTTCCACGGCATGCTTTACGCCGCACACTGATTTGTGACCGGAGACGCTCTGAATGTGTCTGACTTCGAAGCCTGCGCGATGCCAGTTGACGAGGCAGTAGCACGCCGGCAGTGGTTCGTGCATGGCCTTGATAAGACAGCATCCTGCGATGATTACCTCGACATCCAGACAAGTGTGTTATGGCCCAGAGTGTGGGCGTCACATCTACGGCCACGTGAACCAAACCAGGCCTTCGGAGTCTGGCAAAGTGCATCATCACCGGGTGGGTTTGGGCGGCCCGAGTACTTCTTCAGAGACGCCACAGCACAGGAGTCCTGACCAGTGGCATGCATTCTAGTGTGCGTAGTGCGATCGGTTGTCAATGTATTATTTTCGTTCATTTCATCGACTATGGTCACAAATTCCCGGTCCTCATCACCATGTTGGAAAAGAACCATTCCTTCTTTATTTCACGCGGATTTGCCCTACCTCTCCGACAGGAATGTACCCTGACGTTCACAGCCACTTTTATCTGGAAGCCTTTCGGACCTTTGCCGACCTGATCAGCAGAGAAAGCATGCAGTTATATTGGTCCAGCTCCTTCATCGGCTCCTTGAGCTGCACGTTGTCCTTTACCTCGCCTTCAGCTCTTGATGAATCAGTATCAGTGTATCAGTATATCAATATATCAATTAATCAAGCAATATATCAATAGTTCAATCTATTCGTCACCCTCAGCTCTTAATCAATGTTCTCACTGTCTTTGGATCCTCTTAGCTGGCGAATATTTCGATGAGTCCGTGGGAACGACCAGCTTCTCTTTCTTCAGAAACGTCTATATGCGGTATATCATTGACTAGAAACTTTTATGTCTGTATGATTCACCATTGTTTCTCTCACCGAGAAGCTGCCCGATTACACCATCGGAAACGGCTGACACCGTAGCGCTATGTCAACCGCCGTCGCTGATACTCCGACTGCACAAATTCTGTCCATCGCAAGGGGAAAAAAATCGAAGCTTTCTCATTTTTACACATGGTTGACAGTTGCTGTCAACCGCTGTCATGGTAACAGAAAGACGACTGGACTTCTGTGGTGAAATAACCGGTGGACAGTAAAAAATATCAACCTCCCAACAGCGTATGGTTCTAGATCCTATCATATAACACGTTGCACTTTTGCAATGATTGCCGGCTACCAAACTGTGCACTTTGGACCGTATAGGCGCGGACATTTGACGCATATGAGACATATCAGCCATTCTATGAACGTTCTAGAAAAAAGTGAGTTCAAGCTAACCGAGTTTTGAATAAATGCGATAATGTGTTTGGGCTCCTTCAAATGTGTGTGGGAGCAAGAAGCATCAGAAGCATATGCAACGCTCAAAGTTTCGAATTTGCGAGTGTATTCAATCCGATCCGCCTTGAAATACCTGTGAATACAATTTTGGTAGAAAATAATGAATGTGCCATGCTTTTTTGCTCAGCTACGTATTGTCTACACGAAGAAAGAGAACCGGGTAAATGGTCGACCTGCAATGAAGCCAAAGCGTATGATTCTGTCGAAATGTTCGACATTGCTGTCCAATTGGATTAAAGCTCAGCTGGACGCTTCGATGAAACTTGCAAGATAATTCTAGTAGCATAAGTACCAATATGTTGCATTGAACAACATTGCATGGAAGCGTCAACATCAAGTTTTCCATCTCGTCTGCATTTTCGCATCGCTTCCTCGGTTTCCGAAGCCACCGAAAGCGACCAAGCTGTCCTCGGAAGAGCCTCAGGCATGTGCTAACTCATCCGACAGCTTCCAAATAGGGCGCTTCTCCTGCCTGGCCTAGCGACGCTGCATGGTTAGGGCGATTAGCCTGACCATCTGAGCTAAACACATTAGCCTTTGCTTTTTACGTTTCTGATGCCTTGGAACTCCGCACCAGCATCCCATGTACCAATCCGATTATCTTGGAGGAACCAACAGGTGACGTAATGCAACCCATAAATAGCGCTTTCCTCCCAGTACTTTTATAATTATATTTACCTACAGAAAACATGATCATTGAATATGTTCCACTGCATCATATCTGAGCTCGCAAGGGAAGTAGTAATGCTCTGCTTCACGTTGGCACCTCAGGTGCTTAAACCAGAGCTCAATCGCTCCATGTGTCCCAGTGCTGCGACTGGAGTCAGCATAATCTTAGATTGCAACCTCAGTGTCTGGTTATTCGATATTCAAGCCTATATGCTTCAGGAGACATAAACACTTCATTTCTTTCGTGGTAACCGAAGAAGATCAATCCTAAGCAGATAAGAAATGGTAAAATTCCTGCTACACCTGACCTGGAATATTTTCTCAAGACTCCGACAATTCGTGAATTCCCACCCTTACATATAGCGGTGCTCGAGCAGAATATCTAAGAGTAATCTCAGCACTGAAAAGACAGTTTCCGGTGCCTTGCGGTAGTGGAAATGAACCTCAAGTAATATGCTGGGCCATCACCAGTCAGGCACCCAGAGCCATAGCTTGCAACTCAGCCATTCATAGCTGGTTCGATTTACGGAGACCACCTGTACGCGGTCGGACATTCTGCCTCATGTTATGATATCGACCGCTTCACCCATATGCGACGTTACGCGTCCCGCGCACACACCTGTCGACGGATGCCTGTCGGCCCGGACTGGTGACGTCAGTGAGGCGGCACAACCGTGACGTCACTGGGCCAGGGTGACCACCAATGGGGACGTGGCGCGGCCGGTTAGGTTTTTGTGATCAAAGTTGGCGGGTCGGTGGCACTCGGCTTGGAAGATCAATGCCGTGAATCGTCTCGTGACGCATTTTGTTGTCTCGTCTCGTGGCACATCTTGTTGTCTCGTCTCGTGACGCATTTTGTTGTCTCGTCTCGCGGCACATCTTGTTGTCTCGTCTCGTGACGCATTTTGTTGTCTCGTCTCGTGGCACATCTTGTCTCGTCTCGTGACGCATCGTGTTGTCTCGTCTCGTGACGCATTTTGTTGTCTCGTCTCGTGGCACATCTTTTCTCGTCTCGTGACGCATTTTGTTGTCTTGTCTCGCGGCACATTTTGTTGTCTCGTCTCGTGACGCATCTCGTTGTCTCGTCTCGTGACACATATTGTTGTCTCGTCTCGTGGTACATCTTGTTGTCTCGTCTCGTGACGTATCTTTTTGTCTCGTCTCGTGACGCATCTTGTTGTCTCGTCTCGTGACACATCTTGTTGTCTCGTCTCGTGGCGCATCTTGTTGTCTCGTCTCGTGACGCATCTTGTTGTCTCGTCTCGTGGCACATCTTGTTGTTCTGTGACATATATTGTTGTCTCGTGGACACTTGTCTCGTCTCGTGACGCATCTTGTTTTCTCGTCTCGTGACGCATCTTATTGTCTCGCCTCGTAGCACATCGTGTTGTCTCGTCTCGTGACGCATCTTGTTGTCTCGTCTTGTGACACATCTTGTTGTCTCGTATCGTGACGTATCTTGTTGTATCGTCTCGTGAAGCATCGTATTGTCCCGTCTCGTGACGCATCGTGTTGTCTCGTCTCGTGACATATCGTGTTGTCTCGTCTCGTGACGCATCATGCTGTCTCGTCTCGTGACGCATTTTGTTGTCTCGTCTCGTGGCACATCTTTTCTCGTCTCGTGACGCATCTTGTTGTCTCGTCTCGTGACGCATTTTGCTGTATCGTATCGCGGCACATTTTGTTGTCTCGTCTCGTGACTCATCTCGTTGTCTCGTCTCGTGACACATATTGTTGTCTCGTCTCGTGGCACATTTTATTGTCTCGTCTCGTGACGCATATTGTTGTCTCGTCTCGTGACGTATCTTGTTGTCTCGCGTCTCGTGACGCATCTTGTTGTCTCGTCTCGGGACACATCTTGTTGTCTAGTCTCGTGGCGCATCTTGTTGTCTCGTCTCGTGACGCATCTTGTTGTCTCCTCTCGTGGCACATCTTGTTGCATCGTCTCGTGACATATATTGTTGTCTAGTCTCGTGGCACATCTTGTCTCGTCTCGTGACGCATCTTGTTTTCTCGTCTCGTGACGCGTCTTGTTGTCTCGTCTCGTAGCACATCTTGTTGTCTCCTCTCGTGGCACACCTTGTTGCATCGTCTCGTGACATATATTGTTGTCTATTCTCGTGGCACATCTTGTCTCGTCTCGTGACGCATCTTGTTTTCTAGTCTCGTGACGCGTCTTGTTGTCTCGTCTCGTAGCACATCTTGTTGTCTCGTCTCGTGGCGCATCTTGTTGTCTCGTCTTGTGACACATCTTGTTGTCTCGTCTCGTGACGTATCTTGTATCGTTTCGTGAAGCATGGTATTGTCTCGTCTCGTGACACATCGTGTTGTCTCCTCTCGTAGCACATCTTGTTGTCTCGTCTCGTGACGCATCGTGCTATCTCGTCTCGTGACGCATCGTGTTGTCTCGTCTCGTGACATATCGTGTTGTCTCGTCTCGTGACGCATTGTGCTGTCTCGTGACACATCTTGTTGTCTCCTCGTGACACTTGTTTACATTTTTATTCTCGTGGCGCATCTTGTTGTCTCGTCTCGTGGCGCATCTTGTTGTCTCCTCTCGTGACGCATCTTGTTGTTTCCTCTCGTAGCACATCTTGTTGTCTCGTCTCGTGACGCATCTTGTTGTCTCGTCTTGTGACGCATCTTGTTGTCTCGTCTCGTGACGTATCGTGTTGTATCGTCTCGTGACGCATCGTATTGTCTCGTCTCGTGACGCATCGTGTTGTCTCGTCTCGTGACATATCGTGTTGTCTCGTCTCGTGACGCATCGTGTTATCTCGTCTCGTGACGCATCGTGTTGTCTCGTCTCGTGGCGCATCGTGTTGTCTCGTCTCGTGATGCATGTGCGTAGCACATCGTGTTGTCTCGTATCGTGACGCATCTTTTCATATCGTGTTGTCTCGTCTCGTGACATATCGTGTTGTCTCGTCTCGTGACACATCGTGTTGTCTCGTCTCGTGACGCATCGTGCTATCTCGTCTCGTGACGCATCGTGTTGTCTCGTCTCGTGGCGCATCGTGTTGTCTCGTCTCGTGACGCATCGTGTTGTTTCCTCTCGTAGCACATCTTGTTGTCTCGTCTCGTGACGCATTGTGCTGTCTCGTGACGCATCGTGTTGTCTCGTCTCGTGACATATCGTGTTGTCTCGTCTCGTAACATATCGTGTTGTCTCGTCTCGTGACGCATCGTGCTATCTCGTCTCGTGACGCATCGTGTTGTCTCGTCTCGTGACGCATCGTGCTATCTCGTCTCGTGACGCATCGTGTTGTCTCGTCTCGTGACATATCGTGTTGTCTCGTCTCGTGACGCATCGTGCTGTCTCGTGACACATCGTGTTGTCTCGTCTCGTGACGCGTCACTCGGCAATTCTTCATGTCGGCCACATGGTGCGTGACCTGGGCCTTGCGTGCAGTCTCGTGTCATCTCATGCGGTGTGGTGCCAACACTTAAACATCAATAATCCGTGCTACTTCGTGTATTGCCTGCTATCCTATCCAGCAGCTTGGAAGCACACAACGCTACAAAGGCAGTATGATTGCCAGATGAAGCTGGCAATAGGTCGGCTGTGGTTTGTGTTTGTGCATGTAACAGTTTTGAATGAAGCCGCTGAATTTCACTCACGTCTCGATTCGACTCGCTCGAAGCAATGCTTAGATGGTGTGTAGCTGAATAATTTAATGATCTAACATGACCTCGGACGGTATTCGTTTCTGCGTGTCTAATGTAAACACAAGCGCACGCTTGCTTTGGACTGCAAAATAGATGATGTATCTTGAAGTGTTTCCGGTGCCTTGCGGTAGTGGAGATGAACCTCAAGTAATACGCTGGGCAATCACCAGTCACAACAATAGTTTGCATCCTGGGTCATGAAGAATCAAGCGATCAACTCGGCTAACATTCTGCATAGTCCCCTGTCACGTAGCCCAGTTGGTCACGTGAGCGGCATGCACCGAATCCCTTGTTCTGCCAAGACAGTGATTGACTCGCTACATTTGGCACCGCACCCGGGTGGGCGTTCTGTTGGCATTTGATACCGCACCCGGCTGGGGTTCTGTTGGCACCTGGCACCGTACCCGGCTGGGGGGGGGTTCTGTTGGCATCTGGCACCTGGCACTGCACCCGGCTGGGGGTGGGGGTGGGCTCTGTTGGCATCTGGCTGGTTGATTGTCCTCCCTATCATTCATACGTTGTCTTTTGGTTTTTGTTCATGCTACTTTTTGTTATTAAGTAACAACAGGATTGCCTAGTTTGAACACCAAAGCTTTCCGGTATGATCATACGTACATAAACGTCAGTGTAGGCTCAGCATTACAGTGTGTTGTGCCCTGGCAAGAAGGAAGTAGGCACCTGTCAAGATAGATAGCTTGGTAGGTACCTAGGTAGGTACCACTGGTGGGGTTTCCTATGCTTTTGTTGGGTCTGTACCTCACTATTTTTAGTTTGGTCCCACCAACTTCTTGCTCTCTTAGCATGAAATCGAATGGACGGTACTCACCAATCAAGTTCAATCCAGCAGCACTCAGTACCTCCATGCACCTGAGCAATACTGTCCAGACTTCTTTGCCCATGATGGATATGAACCCATGAACAAGAACAATTATTTCTGAACAATTATTTCTGCCCATGAACAATTATTTCTGAAAATTGTTCGTCTGGGGGCACAATACACGGATAGCTTGGTAGGCATACCAATGCCTACATACGCGTCATCTTAGTCATTCATATTGGTGTTAATTTCTTCTCTATTTTATTGTGGATATTTCTGATGTCAGGGTGATTTCCAAATAAGTGTTGCAAGCATAATATGTTTTGCTATGTATGAACCAACTTGTATTTTCAAATGTGATATTCAAATATGGTAAAAATTGCGAGAAAAAACGCGATGGTTTTGTTATTAATAAACATGACATCAATAGTGTTTCTCATTAACTCTGGCAAGGGCTGTGAGAAATAGCCGATAAGTTGAAAATTGTGGGAACAGGGGAAAAGGTTAAGAACCACTGGTCGGTGTGCTTTGCGCAGAAGAATAAACTCAACAATCCCATCCCATGACAAACATCGTGGCGAACCCCCTGTACCAGTCGCGTTACTGATGGAGCTGGCGGCGGCGGCGGCGTGCTGCGCAACACCACCTCTCCCGTGTGGAACCCCGCAGTGTGTGCGCCGTCTTCAGCTTGGCACTGGTGCTCGTCACACATTGTTCACACTCGTCGCCAGCGGTGCTACGAAGGTCATCGATCGAACAGACAGCGTGTCCGTCGCATCGGCCCGACATGCCTCCGGCAGCTAGCGACGGCTGCCATAGTAACAGAGGAGAACGGCTATTCAAATTATAGGTTCGCACTCCTGAGTGGATGGGCTGCCTAATGTCAGAAAACATCGAACATGGAATAATGTTTATCAAGCAGAAGTACGCTACCTGTTCTCGTGAAGCGTTTCGGCGCACTCTTCGCAAATTATTTTTGTAAGCTTATGTCTCGATTTTGCATGAGCTTGGCGACAATCTCGCTGAGTTAATGGTGTTATTGCGTCTCTTTGCCACTGAAGTGCACATTCATAGGCTGAACGCGTGCTCCGGCGATCAAAAGGCGACTGTGCAAGCTCGGTATTTTGTGCTCGTGCTATTATTATCCCTCACTATTTGTACCTATCGCCAGCATGGACAAATATTGATTATCGCTCCGATAGGAAGCCTGCAATTCGGTCTCATCCATTCTTCATCCTAACACCGTGGAATACGCAGCTTGCCAACCGATAATTATACCTCTATGTTGGTGTTGAGATCAATTTGGAAAGGTGAATGTGTTCGCGGATTATCTAAGAACAGCTTTCCTGAGTTACGAGTAAAACAAATGACCTTCCTCAATTCATCGGTGAACATTAATACCCAAGGATAAAATTAGGCGCGAGCTTCAGTTTTAGCCTTCATATGAACATCGGAGTCATTAAAAACTCGAAAAAGTAAACTGGGTTCAAGCTAGGATATTGACCCAGGATGACCTTGGTCAGGTCAATGACCTATGTAGATAATTTAGCTGAGCTGTCCATGACAGTACCACTCCAACCATTGGTGTTTCTGGTGCAATCCGTCAGATAATCGTTGATAATTCGCGATTTTGGCAAAAAACGGCATGAAATGTTCGACTTGACATGGCATTGTCAAATTTGCCATACCATAAGGTAACAAAGGATGCTCCATCAGCTATTCCAAGTGGCAGCTGATGGGCGTCAATTGTCCGTCGTAGAAAAATAAAACTGGGTGGGGCGATGTACAAAAAGCTACCCGCCTACACAGGCGAGATACAAGAAGTAAATTAAGCACGTCACGCGAATTCCGGGAAAGGCTTTGTGAAACTAGCTATATCACGGGGAGGTTTCGGAGTAGATCACACCAGTGACGTCATCGGTCGACTACTGTCCAGTAATCGGCAGACTGGGCAGTCGGTTGAAGACCGTGCGTTGTCGGAATTGTGTTTGGTCTGAAATCGTTTAATTGAGTGGTTGTGTTGTGAAGAATGGATGCGTTAGATGAGGAGATGAAGGTACCACCGCTAAGGGCCTAAGAGGAGCATGGGATGGGAATACGATTTCAAGAGGTTTGGGATGGGCTCCTACGAGAGGAATTTGAGACGTGATAGACCTCTATAAAGATCTGGATGCTCTCGGGGAAACCATAAACACTCATGCTATCGGAGGTGGTTCAATGCGCCTCTCTCGTTGGCAGAGTGTCTTGGTTGCTATCAAAGACAGCACTATGAGTTCCGGAATCGCCACACCGAGTCTACCAGAGACGCTAGTGTCGATGACGGAGGTGTCTGCCACTTATCTGGTCCTTGAGACTACATACTGCTGGGCAGGCTGCACGTGGGACCTGCAAGAGTACTTCCGCTAACAACAGGTTTCTCTGTTACCTAGCGGCGTGGTCCTGGCTAGCAGTGCTATCCTTGCCACTGTCACTGGCCGGTGGTCACAGGCACTGTAGGCGCGTGACCTCGGCGACCAGATGCGACTATGCAGAGTCGTAACTCGCACGACGATGTATGGTGACAAAGCTTGGTGCGGTTTCGAGGTTCTGCCCGTCACACATCGCTGCAGTCACGTCACCCACGAAGTGTCGATCGAAACAGTCACCTTCAAACACGTTCGTCTTACAGCTCGGCAACGTTACGCGCGGGGAACCGAGAATATAGGTCCGCACACGATACACGATTACATGGACGAATTATACAGAACCAGTTCCAAATTTGTGGATGAACGCAAACAAAAAATATTATGCATTCCAAGGTCCGAAGTGCAGGCAATAACAATTTCACAACCAACGCGCCTCCGTGGCGAGATATTAACAGCACGCCCCGCGGCGAAACCTACTTAGAGGTGTTAACGTTAAAGCGCACACAAATCCAACACGCATGAACCAACTGGGAATTACGCAGCAACAGCCACTATGTCATGCCACTGATAGAGATGGTTTGTGGTGGTGCTGTCCATGACCAATCTACCAGAGCCTGGGTAGGGGGGGCGCATCGACTGCAGTGATCATGTAGCGACTATAGCCGTATACCCTCATGTCACAGATTTCATCCAAAATTGTACCATAGGGTAATTACATGCATGTAGTTCACCTGCTCAAGTTTTCCACCCGTGATCCAAACGGTTTTACTTATAGTCTCGGGCATTTTCAAAGGTCACCAGAGATGAGCTTCTTTGATCACTATTTTACATTGTTTTCATCAATGCTTATGTAAAACCCTATGTACCGTTTAAATCACAACCGTCTACCATATTCATATGTGACATTTTTTTTAGCATTTCACCAAAATCTAGATAGAGTCAGTGACATTTTTTATCCCGATGTCTCACTCGAATCTCACCTTTAAACTTTTCCGAACATGCCCTATTATGTGAACTTTCGATTAAACAAATACAAATTCATACCCTGCTGCAACTAATTACGATTTTTTTACCGTTTGTAAAAGTTGATTTGGGAGGGTATCCGCCTGCTGTCGTCAATTTTCCAGGGCAGCAGCAGCTATGCTGGATGATAAAGGCGTAGGATGGTCCTGTCCAGTATAATATATAGCCACGATGTCAGCTTGATAACCTTCATATATTTGAACGCCTGTTTGCAACACAATTACTGACACTGAATTATGGCACGTAACATCAGAAAATTCAAAATCAAACCTTGTTCAGTGAAGACATTAAACATAAAACAAGTGACTGAAATGTAGCCTGCAATCTACTCAAGCATTTCCAATCAACACCTTTCGAACTAATCCTGACCAATAACCTTTGGCTTTGGCAGCTTATTGGTGATCACTGTATTTAAATACATGCACCTGTATAAAATTTCCGGAAGATTGACAAAGCGTATATTACGCTCGTTAGCACGACAGGCATACTTTCAACGGAACGTGAGAAAGTTCATGTGCCACCCATATGGGGGGAGGGGGGGAGTTATTTTTTAAGGCGTGCCGGACCGTAAAGGTAATTTGCGCCGCCTTTAAAGCGAGTACATTACATGTCTGTCTATAAAGCGAGCGTTTGCGATCAAGGTGCAGGCAAGTGGACATTTACGTTAAGGAATTTTACGTTAGTTTGCGTGATATTTTAGGTGCTGAAGGCGAGGGTCTGGGTTGGGGACAGCTCCCTGATGTCTAAATGGTTTAGTTTTACTTTACTCCTCCACAAAATAATTCGTAGTTTGGATGGGGTGGGGGTGTTTTGAGAGTGGCGAGAAGTTGATTTTGCCAGGGTGCCGGCTTTAGCCTACTCTTATCGAAGAGCACCGAGGGATCTTTACCGTGCGAACAAGGAGGTAATTGTTCACACCGCCTATCACGCCGGCCGCCGCGTGTTAGTTGTTAGTAGTGGGTTAGTCTAAGCATGCCATGCAGGGTTGTCAGTTGGGTTAGTACGGTGTTTTGCAATTCGGCTCTTCTACGTCCGCTGTACCTCTGGGTAGCCATGTACGTTATGATTTGCTAGGCAAATCGGCTCATCTACGACCGATGGCTCCTCTCACGTTATGCTAATTTTAAAGTCGTTTTACGTTATGTTAATTTTTATTTTTATTTTTGTTCATGTTTTCCTAAAGCAAGTCGGCTCATCTACTTCCGACGGCACCGCTAGGTAGCCATTTATTTCTAATTGAGAAGCAAATCAGCTCATGTACGTCCAACGCCATGCGGGGATGGCTATTTACGTGTTTCCTACGAGTGTTGCAGCAAGTGGCAATTGAAGGAGTTATGGGTGCTTATCACCGAGAAGTGATGGAAGCGATAGGGTGATGCCCTCTTTTTAGCAGAATGCCTTAAGTGGTTGTCTTTGAGAGCTAAAGCTACCACAGTCTGGCAGGATGTGGCCTATGCTTAACGTGGTGTTGCAGGTGCCGCAGTGCGGTGTTGTATATTGGTCACCATCTAATTGAGGCTGTGTTAGTTTTGTGCAACCAGTTCTAAGTCTAGTGAGGATGACTTCTTTTTGTTGGTGAGATTGATTTGATGTGTTCCATGTACCTATTGTTGGTTTGATTGCGTGGGTGTGGTTATATTTGTGTTGTGTTGAGTTGTGTCGTGTCCATGTGTTCTATTGATGTTGGCGAATGTGGCGTTGTAGGAGTGCTTTGCAATCGTCTACCGAATATTCCACGCTAGGGTAAGTGTTCAATGCTAAGGCTTGCTTTGCGAGCCGGTCTGCTTCCTCGTTGCCTGGGATGTTGGCGTGGCCCGGAATCCAGAGGAAGGAAAAGTTCATGTTTACGTTATGGGCCACGAGTTGTTGGATTCTATCAATGAAGTGATGTGGACAGTCGTGGGTGTTGCTAATTGACTGGGGGACAGATTTGGAGTCTGAGCAAATTACTACGTTTCTAGCTTTACGTCTCATGAGAATGGTGATAGCGGCCAGAATGTCCATTGCTTCAGCGGAGTAGATGGAGAAGTTATCCGGTAGACGCTTGGAAAGTCTGAGACCTGGTCCAGTGATGTCGATGCCTACCTTTGCCTTGTGTTTCGACCCATCCGTGAATACAAGTGATTTGTGTTTGTTGTCATCGGCGAACTTGTGGAAGAGGCCAAGAATTTCCGCCGATGTGATAGTGGATTTCTTCTCCGAGAGCAAGTACTCGACCTTTGGTTGACTGAAAGTCAAGAATGGCCTAGTGGGCGGTCGAGTTGCAGTCACCAATATGACAGGCATAGTCACTTTGAGACCCTTGCTGCCCGCCCTTTATCGCTTCCTTCCACCTTCACTATCAGAGAAGGGCAGACATGGTCTAGTTGATACAATTTTGGCCACACTCAAATAACTCATCACTTTGGTAGGGTAGCGAGGAGATAGTTACACCCACGCCAAACCTAATCTTTCTAGTATTATCTCCGATAATTGTTTTCGTCGCATCCTCATGGGCTTTCCACCAGAGAGCAGAACATCGCGCAACTACCGGTTCATCGACTTGCCCAGCTATAGGGGTAAGTTGATAAAATGCAAGTTAATTAAAATATATTATGTATAGGCGGCATTGTTTTACGACATCTGAAGAGTCTATGTTTCACTCTTACACTAATATTACTGGTTTGAGTCCTGGCTGACCATAGCTCATGGTTTATGCCATTTATGGAAGACGCACGCGTTCATTCCATAGATGCGCCTTTTCCTTTGTTCCGTCTTTTCCGTCGGGTAAGAAATGTCCGTAGAAATGCTGAATATGCTCATCTTCAAAAGGTGTTGGTAAACACATCGATAAAATAGGCCATGCTCTGGATAGTTTGGATGCTCTAAAATAGGCCATGCTCTTAGCCAAGTCATTACCGGTCCCCAAAACGTTGATACAGGCTGATGTTGATCCAAGCTGATTAAGTTGATGCAGGCTGTGTCAATTTACCCAGCAGATTTTCTGGTGCAGGCTACAACATAGTATGCAACATTGCGAGTGCAATGTAACGGCAGGCCATGAAAGCATTTCACCGTTGCAAAGCTGAGAGAACATGGTAATGATAACACACGCCTAAAAAGTTAGCAAGTGAGCGAAAAATTAGAAATTAAGGGCGAAGCACAGATATTGAAATTCTACTTTCACTCCAAAAATGTGTCAAATCGTCACTATTCCGCAGCCGCGCGTCGAAAGGACTAGCGCTTGTTTCTGCTGCGAGAAGAGGGTGCCAGTAGCAGCATGTGTGGTAGCCATGGAAACCGGCTTCATACTTTTGGAGCAAACACTGTTATATCAACCATCCCGTGTATCTAATAGATCCGGGCCCATATCCACACTCGCTGGTGGGAATCGGTGAAGCATCATCGTACCATGTATTGCCCTCGCACGTGCAAACCGGTCCTCTAAGACCGTCATGCCCTAAACCGCATCCTCCTTTGTTACGAACCTGAAGCTGATGGCGATAACGAACTCGTCGTTCAGAAATGCAAGCATGTCCCTTGCATTCAAAATCTGATTATGGTGCGGGCGGTGCAGGGGCTCCAATAACACTTAACGGCTTAGCCGTGGTGCGACCGATGCCGTCACAAGCAACGCGAAGTTCATGTGAAATACCATGTCAATTTCCGAACAAGTCTTATTGGTATGGAATTCCACAATCTACCTCACGCCAGCACACGCTATAATTTTAATTTGTGCTGAAACCGACTTGCATATTGTGCCGCACAACCGTCTGAAAAGTTTTGCTTCGACTCCCGGAACAAGTAGCTTTACCTCCGGAAGAAGCACATGAAGGAAGGCGTACACAGTGGACGTGTTGTGTTTGGTGTCGTCGGGTGGCAAGCAAACACTTCTGTATTCAACGCAAAGCTTGGTTGTCAGTATACTATAAAGCGGTGCACAGTGCATTGCGATACGTCCAAGCGGAAATCTTTTGCTGAAGTCAGTGCCACGAAAGAATAGTTTTCCGCCGTGACACTGCGGAGCTTCGTTCTCGCCGTCTTTTGCTTCGATCGTTTTTTTGCTTTGTTCCGTGGCGAAGAAGTAATGTTTTGTAGGTTTTGCTATCTGTCTGTTCAATGACCGAAGGTATTCCTCCTGCGTTAGGCGTCATAAGCGGACATAATACCGGTGGCGCCGCTCTGATGGTGGGTTTGTGAAGGAACACCGCCAGAGTGGGCTTGCTCTGATTAATGCTATATTCTGGTTTCTAGACGAGGTGCAAGTAATTTCCAATGGTCCAATTTGAACAACATTGAAACAAGCTCTCTTATGATATGTAGTTCGTTTTATTATCAAATCATTTCACCCTGTCACTTTGCCCTTAAAGTGAAATGGGAGCAATTTGCAACTCAACAGCTTGTAATAAAAACGTGTCATACATCTTCTGTGTGACGTCCTGACAATTTACAATGTTCTTAACTAAACGAAAATCGAACGTGCTACAATTTATCTTGAATAACTTCCATGAAGTTATTTCGCCTGTCACTGCGCTCAATTTCAGAATTTGTGTCCCAAATTATCACAGTGTATCACTTTAAATTGTATATCAGATGTTCTACATTACCGAATTAATTTCAAATGGTCTTAAATAAACCGGCATAAAATCCGCTGCCTTCTGATGCCATACTCGACTACTTTTATACATATCTAACCTTGTCATTTTTGCACTCAATTCCAGGATTTGTGTCTCAAATTATCGCATTGTATTCCTTTAAATTGCACATCAGATGTTCTACATTACCGAATTCATTTCCAATGGTCTTAAATAAATCGGCATTAACTTCGCTGCCTTCTGATGCCATACTCGACTACTGTTATAGATATCTAACCCTGTCACTTTTTACCTTTTGACATGAAGCTTTGCGACATTATTGACGTTCTGGCATGACTCGATGCACGTCAAGCGCCGACAGTTGCTGCCTAGAGGATCCTTAGGGCCGCCGAGCGGTGGCACGATGAAAATTAAAGTTCCACCCTTCAACAATACTAAGGAACATCGGCTCTGCCACGCCAAAATGGTGTAGGAGAAATTAACGGTTGTAGATGCATTATTTCCCTTCAACGCCCAGAAGCGTAATGTTCTTTCGTGAGCGTAACAATTTCGTGAAAACCTGTCGGCCTCAACTCTAAGGGTGGCGGAACTCATGCCAGGCACATCGCCTATCGTTTCAAATATGAAAATCTGCCTGTAACTTTGGCGTTGGGGCACATTAACATTCAGGGAATAAGAATCCCGCGCTCCGCCATATTATGAATGGCGGGCGGTCGGGATGGGCCGGGGGCCGCCGGCGGCCGGCCGTCTATGCTTGAAAATAGTTCCAGAAGGAAATACGGAAAGTAACAGTATGCGCAATATGTCACTGTAAGTGGCAATACTATTGACGTCTGAAGGCAAGCTAACTTTCATAAATGCACTTCGCATCATATTTAATGGAGACAGAGTCTCATAAATTGTAACTATATGCTTCGCGCACACACTAGTGAGCATCCTGGCGCGCTTGTCGCGGGCGCAGGTTTTAGAGTTCTTGAATGCATCAGGAACCTACCTGTTTTCTTTCTTTACTGGAGATCCCCCGATGTCCGCATTAACATTGCGTCTGACGCCTAACGTGGGCTTCAACTATACTTAACAGTGCACAACGGTCAGCCGTGACCCATTGTTTATATCCAATTTGTCTTCCATGTCTGGCTCACCTTCATCACCCCCAGGACAGAATTGCAAAACAATGCATTACATCTTCGCCCGCACAATTGCTGCACTCCTTCAACATGCAGTCTGTGTTGCTTGAACTGCAAACCGCATGATCGATGGGGTCATCCGTACTTAGTCGCGGTGTGTGGAGCGCACTGATGACTAGTTTGGGTTTTGGTGATTACGTACACACGCACGCTGAACCATTGACGCTATTGCCAACGAAGCACGTTTATTTTGTCTCAGTTTAGCAAACTTTGCTAAACCGATTAAAGATCGGCAGCACTCGCTCTGTCTTTCCGGAAGCTAGTATCGTCTTCCGAGAGAGCGGCGCCGTTTCTGTCCGATCCGTTGGTGCTGTCGTTTAGGTGGCTCCGGCCGCTATCCGGCTCGGTCAGAGGTGGCGGGTTTGGGCTCTTGCACTGAGTCTGCTGGTTACCTTTGGACTCTTGCACTGAGCCCGCTGGTTGCCTTTTTCAACTCTTCCCAGTCAGTTTTTTTTTGTGCTTCCGAAAAGGGTTGACACACTTGGGGAACATGGTGCGTAATTTATACGAACGCTTCAGCAGTTTTCACTGCTGAATCATGCATAGTGAAAAAAGCACCGGGGTGCGTTTTTCTGTCTCCCAATAGCGCTAGTGATGTTGTGACACGTCTGCTCTACAACCAAAGGCTGAAGCTGATTGGGAATGACCGCAAACTCCACTCCCCGGAAACCCCTTATCGTGTTGACGCAACCCCCGACCAAATCACCCACACCCTCCCGTTGTGCTCGACGATATCACTGCAAGTGCCGTGCCGTGATCAGTCACCGCGTCGGGGGTTCTACGAACACTCGCGCAGCGGCAACGCTCGCTCTGCATGCTGGAAGCATTCAGCGATCGACAGCGATCTGCTAGGTCTTCTGTCATTGATTTTTTCGTCTGATGCCAATGCATATGTAACTAGTCAGTGATTCTGCAAATATAACTGTACACCCAATTTCCTCAATGGGCTGGAAGCATTCAATTCAAACGCCAAAAACCATCCTAAGATGGAAAGAGGTGTACTTTTAGTTGCTTTATCGAACGTATTCAGCTGATGACATGTCATAAGAATGCAAACGTTAAAATTCAGTTGAGCGCTGTGGGCAGTAAATGTGACTCGATCATGGGTCTATGTGTGCGTTATATATTGGTATACTTAGGCAGTTAGCCGACGTTTCAAAACCTAAAATATGTAGAATGGATGTCATTGCAAAACATTACGATGCACAATAACACCCTACGCCTTCCGCTTCCAGCACAGCTGCCGCTTCTCTGGAACAATAGCGGCGGAAGGCGGTAGCAGGTAAAACTGACCTTTGAAAACTGCCAAAAAAACTCCCAGTTTCCCGCTCGCGAAGCACATGTGAGACATACGTGACTGCATCGTTGTCACTGCTGCGTTGCGCGACATACACTGATGTTATTGAAGGTGTTAATGAAGATATGATAATTATATGTTAATGATGACATCGCAAATAAATGCAAAATCCCGCGCGGACATTTTCCAAAACGGTAGTGAAATGTGTATCAGCGGACAGGTAGCAAGCTGCCCTATCTGCCTGTATCATGGGTTTTTCTGTCCATGCATATTTATTGTAGTTACTGTGCAAAAGATCGCCAGTTGGAAGGTAAAATGACGCAGGATGCTGCAAACAAACCTAAAGCGCCGCACCCAAATTTTGTAAGAGGATAGTAATATACACATCAGCAGACAGGTATCGAGCGTCTCAATCACCTACAGCATGGGCTTCACAAACAGATATGTGTAGGCAGTAAACTAATCGGATGTATTTCATGTTAGTTTGAAATATCAACAGTCTTCAACTTCAGCGACTAAATGCCGCGCTAAAACTTTCGGAAATCGCTAGGAGATAAATTCGATATAAGAGGCAATGACGTCTACTAGTTCATTACTAGATTGTTTTTTTCTTCAAAATAAGCTTTATATTTAATTCTTTTCCGAGGAATTTACTCCGGCAGCACCACGGCGGTACGTCCGTGCTTGGCGCTTAGCGAATTGGGGTGTGATTCATCCCAGGTGAACCTACCTGGCTTTGTTTTCGATCCGTCACTTGGTCAATCGCGCTGATCTGACACGGGGTTTGGTGTTGTGCAAATTCCTTCCTGATGTTGCTGCATTGCTACGATCAGCGTAATAAATTGCATGACAAAAGTTGTGGTTGCGCTAATCCTCAACGATTGATGGGCAGTCGTTACCTCACCAAAGTATGTGTTCAAATGCTACCAAAACAGCTTCACATGCTCCCTGCACTGATATCGGGACCGGTTTTTAATCCTATTCCGGGTGGTGTTATTTTATCTCCTGTTATGAGTGTGTGTATGGAGGGAGGGGTGGAAATGCATTCTTCCCCGTGATATATAAGCAACTTCCGTCCGATTTCCTAGGAAGATAGCACAGGCTGGTTACGAGAGCAGCCAAAATGCGTCATCCAAATGTGAAATGTTAACTCTCACCAGGGCAAATAATTTTTACACGTTTTTCAAGGTAGAGAGCGGTTGCTGCGTGCTCTCGGCGTTTTAAAACGGCAAATGCTATCGACATGAAACGAAAGCCACCGTTTTATACTTGGTACCCGAATGTTATGCTTGGTGTTACTTGATTACTTCTGAGGTCAGTTCATATGTGGACTTCTGACCAAAAAAAATCGACAATTTTTACATTTGCTGGTGCCATGGCTACAAAAACAACCGACACGAGCTTGAACTGCTACATAGTATTATTATTCGTTATCCCTGAATACTAACGATGTACAATATGCATCATTGCAACTCATAGGTCAACATTCAGATGGGGTTGAAACAGTGATACATTATTCAAGGAATGGGGTGGAATATACCACTTACTGAACACTGAATCGGCATACTTTCCAAAGGAGTATCGACATCGTGCTTCTTGGTGTATGCTTGTGAAGTCTTCATGCCTCGTTTCTAACAGTATCCCGTTTATAAGCATCATGATTATGCTCACCATAACAAATCCGGGATCGTGATAACGAACATCCCATAGTGCAGTTCCAGGTAAAGGAATTACCTACGATGTGCTATGCTATACAATACCAGTTTATAGCATAGGTATTTGCATCGTTATCATTGATATTAACATCTTCAAATTAGATACCTCCAAAAACTTGTAAAACGGGTCGTTATATGTATGCAATTGTCTCAAAACTTGGTTTTAAAGACCTAAGTATTTTAAACAGCATTATTTCCATGGAGATTTCGACATCCTGCTGTATTCATTTTGACATCTCACACCTAATGATAATCCAATATTTTAACACTGGGTTGAAATGTTGACCTGGTTTTAGAATATCACGAAATGGTGCACGAAAACGCCATTTCTTTGTACCCAAGGATAAACATGGACGCCAACGTCAGTGTGAGAGGCTAACGTAACCTCAGAGTGATCCAGAAGTCGAACAAGGTCACCTCATGTCAAGTTGGGTCAATGACCTCGAATGACTCCGGAAGTTCAATGACCTATGTAAAGACGTTGGTTAAGCCGTCCATCACCCAATTATGTCCAATATTAGCTATTTGGCGGCAATACGTGAGATGAATTGCTCATAATGAACGACTTCAGCGAAAAGTGGTCTGATGGATTCCTTCTAACGCCGTCACACCTCAATGATCTGAAAAAAAATATCCTCCAATTTTCCATATCATGAGGTATTGATTACCAGGACTTCAGTACTTTGGGCTGGTGCTGTCAAATATTATCGCGTTCGAATTAAGATGATGAAGTATAAGTTCCTGACGTGGCTGGCTCACCAAACGACATCAGGCTGCCAGTGTGTGTAGTATGAGCATCTGCTGGATTTTCACAATCTCCAGCCTTTACATGCGAGACGCATACGGTGATTTGTGTGCAAACTGGAAACAGTTTGATTTGGATCCAATGTGTAAAGAGCTTATCGTATCATCTCACATTTTAGTCTCTTTCTTTTATGTGGCATCCAGAACCACAAGGAATGCTCAGGCAACGTTTCTCCACGTGCCTTCTGGCAAGGTAAACGGTGTTGAAGTTGCCACCTGTGTGCGCGACTCTCGCACTGTAGATGTTTACATGACCTTATCACCAACAAACCTCTGATGAGACCCAATATGCCGGGTGAAGCGGCAGGTTGCCGCTCATTTTGTGGATTCGGAGCGAATATCTGGGATGTCATAAACTTCCCCGACCTGCTTCGTATTTCGTCATTTATGAGTTTGTGTAGTGGATCTATTTTTGTACCACCTCAGCTATAGCTGGCATTGTCCGTTAGTGATCAGTAAACGAAACACGCTGCATGATGCAGCCGATTTAAAGGAATGCCTGCATGCATATAAATACATGCTCGTTCGTGACACTGAAGAACTGGCAAACATGACGCTTTCCATTTTTGGCCATCCGCGTTTCACGTTCCCATTGTTCCGACGTTTTTCGATGTCACTTCCACCACTCGTGCGCGATGTCCAAATGCCAAACAATGCACCAGGACCGCTTGTTGCGTGCCGATTAACTCTGTGCCGATGCGATCTCGGATTATTGACATGAGGACGTTATTTGGTTGGTTATTTAATTGCCGAGTATATCTGGCATTGTGCTGGTCGAAGCTGCTGTGTGATGACCTTGGCGCCAGTAGAGACGCCTTTTGTGAGCAGATGTTAGCTTCATAAAACAAAATTACGCCGCTGACGATAATTTTTTACACAATTCTAGTACATCGGGTTTCAGAAAGATAATGGCAAATAATTTTTGTCGCAAAAACTCCGTATATTCAACGCACCTGACAACTAATTATTCCATAAATCACAGATGCGGCGAAAACCTTGAGTATAGCGAGGCACTAATGGTTGTAGTTCGTACGGATATTGAAATATCCCGTAGTTCAAGCAGGAATATATCACTGAAATGCTATTCGTATTTCAGTACTGATTGCCCTGGGAACGTTTCCCGATCGACAGGTTTATCCTGAAATCGTTTGAAGTTTGCCGAACACCCGGACGGTCCCTCACAACCGCCGAGGACCGCTTTGTACCTCATGCACGGGCAGGTTATGGTGTGGACGAGTTCGAAATCACTGGGAAACGATGACACAAATACATTCAGGTGTTCCACAATTGGAAACAGTACACCTCAGGGCCAGCATACGACTGTGGTTGCAGTGAAGTGTCACCACCTGATGGCTGCCCTCAGCGCTATTCCAGATATGTCAGAAACACCGGAACTCGGATTCCGACTCACTTAATCCTCCTCTTTCCCATGCCTTGTGATTTCTCTATTTGACTCCTTTGGCAGCCGGGGAAACGCAGGGCGATTCTTGTACATGGATCAGGTAAATCCCGGCTAAGCGCGGCCTCCATGAATGCCGACGTGGCCCTAAAATAGCTGGAACGATACGGATTTAATGCAACGCTAACCTTGAGGTGCGATTATCCTTCTGATACCCGGGCAGTCTATTTTTGCGTCGTGGTCCAAGTGATCGTCTCTCTTGGGCACGGCTGGCTACATTCATGCTGCGACGTATAAAGGTGTGTCGGGCAGGTCAAACTGACTGGGAATTTCCTAATAATTAATCTGATCTTGGGAAATGCGTTGAAATTAATGTAATTATTACTGCACCAAACCGCATGCATTACCGAGTAAAATGAAGTGATTAGTCTAATGCTAAGATGATCCACGATCGTAATCCTGTGTTGCATCGCATGATAAACCCTCGCCTACCAAGGGGTGGGTGGTGGGTGGGGGGGGGGATGCCATCATCGACCGCCATTCCCCACCCAGTCATGATCAATCCTCGTCTACCGAGGGAGTGATGTCATCATCCACTTCCTCTCTCCACCCAGTCATGATTAATCCTCGCCTACCGGGGGGGGGGATGTGATCATCCACTTCCTCTCTCCACCCAGTCATGATTAATCCTCGCCTACCGGGGGGGGGATGTCATCATCCACTGCCTCTCCCCACCCAGTCATGAATAACCCTCACCTACTGGGGGGGGCGATGCCATCATCCACCGCCTCTCCCCACCCGGCCATGATTAACTCTCGCCTACCGGGAGGGAGGCGGATGCCATCATCCAACGCCTCTCCCCACCCAGTCATGCTTAACCTTCGCCTACCGAGAGGGTGGGGCGTATGTCATTATCCACTTCCTCTCCCCACCCAGTCATAATTAACCCTCGCCTACCGAGAGGGTGGGACATTTGTCATCCACTTCCTCTCCCCACCCAGTCATAATTAACCCTCGCCTTCCGAGAGGGTGGGACATTTGTCATCCACTTCCTCTCCCCACCCAATCATGATTAACTCTCGCCTACCGACGGGGTGGGGCGGATGCCATCGTCCATCACCTCTCCCCACCCTGTCATGATCAACCCTTGCCTACCGAGGGGGTGAGGCGGATGCCATCATCCACCGTCTCTCCCCCACCCAGTCAGCTTTGTAGAATGTGCGCGAAACCATTTCAGATAGCGCTGGGAGATTTGGAATGCCTGCTGAACCATTCGAATTCTGCATATTTTGATGAAAGGAACACATTCGGATCATGTCAGGTTACATAGTTATAATGACATTTTCCGTGGCATGTCATGCGAAGTTGTGATAAAACGGCGATGATATTGCACACACATCAGTACTAGTAAACTACGGTTCATCATTCTATCCACATGAGTGCTATTAATCGGCCATACCAGGGAGGTGAGCCTTTGATATTTCCCACTAGGCATCAGGTTATTGACCTTTTGAATGTCACACACGGTCAATTGCCTGTGTTGCAATTTTAGGCTCATGTCCGTACTTTTCTTCAATAATACGAAAGAATAAGCCTATATTTACTTTGTGCTATCGAGAACCTATTACAGAGTCATGGTCATGTAAGGTCACTGACCCTCGCCGGCATTGGACAGTGTGTCACCTTCGAATGGCACGGGAGAGGTTTGGCGTAATCCCCTTGGCAATTTCAAACAGAGCAGGCTAAAGAAACAAAATAGCCAGCGTGAAGCTTGCTGCAGGATCTCACGACTGACACCAAACATTAGTTTGGTGTCAGTCAAACATGTCAAACATGCCCAGGAGCATTATTTGAGTTGGGGCGAGGTCAAGTTCAGACTTATTGCTTAAAAGTCGCGGAATTTGTGGTTGCGGAAGAATACCACCCTCACGATCGGCCTAGATTGAAGCAAGGTTTGAGCTATATTGGGAATCCCGGACATGGGGGGGGGGGGTTAATGTCTGGTCCAGACAATGCGAAGAGGATAACTTTCCTCGAGTCTGTCACAATAGGAACTATCGTTGGCGCTTTTCAGTGGGCGTCAAGCATTTTATGAAAGAGCAATACATGTGCAGTCATTGTCAAACAGGTGTCAAAGCCTCCCAGCAATAAAATGAGAGGATGGTTTCCTGGTGATGACAAAGTTCTGGATAACACAAACTAAGGATCATCCTGTTTATCCAATTCTATGTGGAAGTCATATACCATAGATGTACTATATTCCCGACTATTAACATTTTTTGCATGCTTTTCGTGTTTCTCAGTCGTCATTTTCAGGTGTCGATTCGTCAGAATCCAGCTCCTTGCTGGAAATTTTGGAGAACAATTTATCGGACTTCAAGTTTATCTGTATCATGGTTATAGTCACCGGAAAATGGTGCCCCAGAGTTACACACGATAGGTGTTGTAAATATTCCGGCCCCTTTCGACAACATCTCAAACATCTATGTACGGATGTCTGCTTCACTTTTTGCACGGGTGCTTTGTCATTACCACGTTCTGAATGACGCCCGCTATTTGTCATTATTGCTCGTAGCTCCATGATGTCATCAGATGTGAAAAGTGTTTCAAAGCATTTACGTTTGCCACTTTCTATCACCGTGTCTGGTCACTGTACCGTTATTAACCTGCTTATAGGGGAAGTTCGTCTGAAACCGGCATGGAAGTAAAGCAAATTAATCCGATATGGGTCAGAATGCGGATGGGCAAGCCACACAGAACAAAAACTGCCCAACACGTGTGTAGCACGGCTGACATGACGCTGAATTTCCCGTTTTGTTTCAGAAATGCGTCGACGACGACGTGTCCAACAAAGACGACTTTCCAAGTTTTGCACGTACATATCCACCGGAGACGCAGGTGAGTGTTGCCTTATCGCACGTGTTGCACCCATCCATGAGATTCGGGAAGCCGGCTCAGCCACACATGACGGTGAGAATAACGAGGGCATGGCGGACTTCCCTTCTTTACGATCACGTGCAATAACGAGGGCAAGGAGGGCTTCCCTTCTTTGCGATCAAGTGTAATAACTGTTTTGGGGAGGTTTCCACCATTAACGGCGCAGCGGTCAAACACGTCAGAGCTGTAAACTACTGAAAATCTAAGGGAATACAATATCACCTGAATTGTTTCCTTATTTACGTGTGTTGAAACGTGAAAGGTGCGGGTCCCTAAAATATCATGGAAGTCAAAGGGAATGTTTATCCGTACTAACAAGTGGCCTCTAGAATGATCAATTCCGTATCATGCAAAACTGATCGCACGGTGCCTGTGAGTTGCATTCACGTACTATCTAACAGGGGTAGACATTCCTTGCATGTCCTTAGTGTTCCAGGAAGTAGCTAAACGTACCACGATTGGCATCGCCACCGCCAGTATAAGGAGCATGGACTTGTTTCCCACTTCCCGGAATTTAAAACAGTAATATTGGGTAGGGGATCCAAATTCCAAGCGTCTATGTATATTGCATGCATATGGCAACGAAACAAACATGTGCGTGCAACTTGATCCTTTGTACAAACGGTTTGTTATGCGAGTTTCAAAGCTAATCAGCAGCAGTGTTTACAGCGTTTTGACCACAGTGGGAATCGATATATATATGGAGAGTCACTTCGAGTGAATTCGTAGCTCGGGTTTACCAATATAAATATTGGTATATATATATATATATATATCTATATATATATATATATATATATATATATATATATATATATGTATATATATATATATATATATATACATATATACATACATACATACATATAGATATATATATATATATACATATATATACTTTTATATATATATATATATATATATATATATATATATATCTATATATATTCATGATGCTATTAGAGAGATGGACAGAGCAGTCATCTAAAGCGTGGAAAGAGCGGACACGAAATACGCACACCGTTTCATAGTTGATGGTCCAGAAATGTAGCATGCACGTCCGTGAGGACTAACTCATTGTCCCGGTATTCCCCACTCGTGAGGATTAACTCACATGAGATAGTGCCCGGTATGCCCCACTCGTGAGGACTAACTCACATGAGACAGTGCTCGGTACGCCCCACTCGTGAGGACTAACTCACATGAGACAGTGCCCGGTATGCCCCACTCGTGAGGATTAACTCACATGAGACAGTGCCCTGTACGCCCCACTCGTGAGGATTAACTCACATGAGACAGTGCTCGGTATTCCCCACTCGTGAGGACTAACTCAGATGAGACAGTGCCCGGTATGCCCCACTCGTGGGGACTAACGCACATGAGACAGTGCCCGGTATGCCCCACTCGTGAGGACTAACTCACATGAGACAGTGCCCGGTGCACCCCACTCGTGAGGACTAACTCACATGAGACAGTGCCCGGTATGCCCCACTCGTGAGGACTAACTCACATGAGACAGTGCCCGGTACACCCCACTCGTGAGGACTAACTCACATGAGACAGTGCTCGGTATTCCCCACTCGTGAGGACTAACTCACATGAGACAGTGCCCGGTATGCCCCACTCGTGGGGACTAACTCACATGAGACAGTGCTCGGTATGCCCCACTCGTGAGGACTAACTCACATGAGACAATGCCCGGTATGCCACACTCGTGGGGACTAACTCACATGAGACAGTGCTCGGTATGCCCCACTCGTGAGGACTAACTCACATGAGACAGTGCCCGGTACGCCCACTCGTGAGGACTAACTCACATGAGACAGTGCTCGGTATTCCCCACTCGTGAGGACTAACTCACATGAGACAGTGCCCGGTATGCCCCACTCGTGGGGACTAACTCACATGAGACAGTGCCCGGTATGCCCCACTCGTGAGGACTAACTCACATGAGACAGTGCTCGGTATGCCCCACTCGTGAGGACTAACTCACATGAGACAGTGCCCGGTATGCCCCACTCGTGGGGACTAACTTACATGAGTTAGTGCCCGGCGCGCCCCACTCGTGAGGACTAACTCACATGAAACAGTGACCGCTACGCCCCACTCATGAGGACTAACTCAAACGAGACAGTGCCCGGTATGCCCCACTCGTGAGGACTAACTCACATGAGACAGTGCCCGGTACGCCCCACTCGTGAGGATTAACTCACATGAGACAGTGCCCGGTACGCCCCACTCGTAAGGATTAACTCACAGGATACAGTTCCCGGTATTCCCCCTCGTTAAGACCAACTCACATGAGTTAGTGCCCGGTGCGCCACACTCAGACTGCGGACGGCCGCACACACCCATACACGATTGGAATCGGCGGAGCGTGAAGCGTGGCTGTGGTCTGACCGGCCCCCGGCCCCCGGCTCCCGCCCCCCGGCCCCCGTGCCCCTTCCCTCGGTCCCCTTCCCCCAGCCCCCGGTCCCCGGTCCCCGGCCCCCGGCCCCCTTCCCCCGGCCCCTGGCCACTAAGCCCGACAGACGGCCGACCGAGTCACCCGCCGCCTGCAGGGTGGTCAGCGCGTCGCCTGCAGACGGTAGCACGCGCAGAGGACGGCTAAAAATAGACGCTGCAATACAGGCGCCGTGCCTGCTGACGGCTACCGAAACTCGCCCCAGGAGCCGACCGGGCGGCGGCGCAGCGTTCGACTGTGAGGGGCCACCGGAACCTCGGCGGCTGCGGCGGAGAAGCCAGGGGGCACCTTAACCTTGGGGTCACGGGGCAGTAGGGTGGGTCGCCAGTCATGGATCACGGCAAGTGAGTGCATTTTTATAGGTACATATCAGGTGAAAAGCCATCAATATCGAATACATTTTTAGAAAAAGAGAATAATGTGGAACCTGTGATGGAAGTTTTCCTATCGGATTGCTCAGCCCACCTAGTGGACAATGCAGGAAATTCTGACATCTTCTTCTCTGCTGACTTGTAGGGTCGTTTCTGTTCGACAGAAATGTTAAAAATATCACATCTTTGAAAAAATGACATGAAAATAAACTGATACATTGAGTTTTTAGTTACATGTCGTCACCAGGAAACCAACCCAGATGTGTGCGATTTTATTCCAAAAGATATCATCACTGTACGCTTAGAACAGGCGGCACACGCCCACTACTTAAAGGCGAAATCTTGCTTCATTTTGAACTGAGGAATTAGGCGATGGTGCTTCAGCCTGACACACACGAGCTATGTCTAGCGCTCTCTCCGACAAGAGCGTTGGCCGCCGCGGCGACGACTTCTACCACCCGTTCAATAGCTTGCGTGCGGACGGGAAGCAGTCCTATTTTCAGTCAAGACTTAATGGTTTATATTAAAGTCAAGACTAACTTTATGTCTCTGGCTGACAGGTTCCTTGCCAGTGGCGGTTCACTGATTACTCCACACATGCTAGTTTTCTCCACTTATCGCGACACGAATTCAGCGGGTTTCAATTTATCGCGACACGAATTCAGCGGGTTTCAATTTATCGCGACACGAATTCAGCGGGTTTCAATTTATTGCGACTCCTTTATCGCGACAAATTTATCCCGACATTCGGCGTGTCGCGATAAATGTTTTCAATTTAAAACCTAGAAGAGTCTCGATAGCAAAAAACCGGCGAAGTAAAACTCGTGTGTTCCAATACATATGCGGCTCTAGGTGTGCGTGTCGCAGCTGTACACATGCATAAATGGCCCGACACTTACATGGTATAAAATGCCATCATAGAACATGCTAACTGGGTGGCCGAATCTAGGGACGCAGGGGACGAGTGGTCTAGGGGTGAGATGCTCGTCTCACAATCGAAAGGTTGTGGGTTCGAGTCTCACCTGTCGCTACTCTTCGCCCGCGACCAATCGGCGTGAGAGATTGGCAACGCTACATGACTCAACGGTCGACGTGTCGTAAAACCAATAACCAACCAATCTAGGGGCGCATCGACTGCGTCTGTTATGCAGCTTAACTGCGTCGCAGTAGGGGACGAAAAGCTCCAGTTTGATCGCCCTCGTCAAGGCATATTAATTGCTTACGCAGTAGGTACATGGCAGAACGTTGGGGAATATATATATATATATATATATATATATATATATATCAATGTATATATGTATATATATATATATATATCAATCTATATATGTATATGTATATATATATATATATATATATATATTAGATGGGGTTCATGCTTTTAGATTTGGAAATTTTGCAAATAAATTTTTTGACATTCTGCCCACTTGGGAATGTATTTTCTTCTTAGAAGGCAGGTTAGGCTAGGTTTGGTTATGTTGTATTTTTCTCTTTAAATATTTTAATGCAATATTACATAACTTCAAGCCCCCCCCCCTTTGGTGTTATTTTGCTTCTCAACTGAAAAGTAAGCATTTGCAGAAGAGATGGGTGTCCACATAATCTGGATCATGTGATTGAACCGAACTTTGAACTTTGCACTAGGAAAGTTCAAAGAATTCATGACACACATTCAACCCCAAATTTATCATTATTTCACAACACCTTCTTGGCATCCTTTCTTCTACCTACCTTGTCAAATATTGCATGCCCTTTGGGGAATTATTTTGGACTTCAGTTTCCTGCCCTTCAAGGCAACATGATGTTCCTCACTTTTCCCATAAATTCTTGCATCTAGTGACGAACAGTTGCGTCCAACAGGTCAAGTTCAATAAGGTTAGCATGTTTTTCGTGCAAGTACATTATCAGTTCAATTAATTGCAAGACATCAGCCCACGAAAGCCTATTTTAATGGCATTGCACTTCAAACTTACCGTACCCAGGCATCAACAATGATGGCACTCCCAGTTGCCCCCTGGGTTAACAATGCTTTGACGTGCCCTCGTGACGTCACTATTCGACGCCTGATTGGTCGAAACTTCTTCAGTCAGCTGTTTTGCTCCTTCAATGACAAACTACGCCAATCATAACCAAGGACGAGCAAACGTCATTAAGATGGCCAGTGTTGGCGAAAAGCTACTAACTCTAACTGGGTCATCGCTTCTGAACCATGCAGGCGTTCATCCTAAAAAATAATGACGGACGTGACGGAAGTCTCATTCGGGCAGCCCGAATCTGAAGACATTTCGGTTACCAACTTGGAGATTTCCATCTGGTAAAGCCTGGTATGAGTACGTGTGCACTCAGCTTTACGAAAAGTTTCAATTCTGCTCAATTTTTCATGTCGGGATAAAAAATTATCGCCACATCGACGTAGGTCGCTATAAATTTGGCTCTCGACCGACCATGGCTTATAACATACGTTTCAATTTGCGAGAAAAATGTCGGGATAAACTGGAATGTTTGGAAAACGCAGTTTATCGCGACATTCTGTCGCGATAAATGGGGGAATCTCATACACTGTTCCAGTTGATTAATTCCTCACAGCTTCGGGATGTGAGATTGACTGTGGGCAGTTTAGATAGTCCCACCCTATCACATTCATTCCCCACCCCCATTAAGGTGGCGGGAGGGGTGGCACGTAAATTGATTTTGCCTGTGTGCCAGCATTAGCCTGGTCTTGTCGAAAAGTACCGAAGGATCTGTGCACCGTGCCGATAAAGAAGAAATTGACCACACCGCCTCTCACCCTGCCGCCGAGCGTTAGTAGGTTGTGTGTAAGGTAAGTACAATGTTGTGCAGTTGGGCTCATCTACGTCCGATGGTACGGTGTGATAATTTGTAAAGCAAGTCGGCTCATTTAAGTCGGACGGCACCGCCATGCAGCCATTTATTTCGAGTGGCGAGCGATTCGGCTCATGTAAGTCCGATGATGCCATTCGTGGATGGATATTTATGTTACTCCTATGAGTATTCCGCGGGCATGCAATGCGTGTTGCAGTGCGTGTTGGTGGTGTAGTGTCTTCAATGCTCCTGCTAGTTTGGTGGCTTGCAGATAGACAAATAGTAATTGTTGGTGATATTGGTCTTTGTCACCCAGAAGTCATGAAAGCGAGAGGGTGATGTCCTCTTTTTGGCAGGAGGCATTAATTGGTTGTCGTCGATGCGCCTTAAAGCCCAACTAACTAACTAACTTAATTGGTTGTTTTTGAGCATCAAAGTTACTACAGTCTAGTAAGGTATGGCCTATGCTTAATGTGGTGTTGTAGTTGTTGCAGTGAGGTGCTACAAAGTGGTCATCCTCTAGTTGAGGCTGTGTAAGCTTTGTGCAATCAGTTCTAAGTCTAGTGAGGATGACTTCCTTTTGGCGTTGGATTTGGCTTGATATGTTCCAGGTGCCTAACGTTGGTTTCATGTTATAGGTGTGGTTGGAGCGGTGTGGTGTTGAGTTGTGTTAAGTCCATGCGTTCTGGTAATGTTTTCGAACGTGGCGTTGCAGGAGTGCTTTGCAGTCGTCTACCGAATATTTCATATTGGGATAAGTGGTCGATGTTGAGGCATGCTTTATCAGTCCATCTGCTCGTTTGCTTTCTGGAATGTTGACGTGGCTTGGAATCCAGATAAATGAAATATTGTTTACGTTTCGGGCCACTGCTTGTTGGATTCGATCGACGACTGGATGTGGGCATTCGTGAGTGTTGCTAATTGGCTGAAGGACCGATCGGCAGTCTGAACAAATTACTACTTTTCTCGTTTTACGCTTCTTTAGTATGAAGATCGCTGCCAGTATGGCCACTGCTGTGAAGATGGAAAAGTTATGCAGTAGACGTGTAGAAAGCATAAGGTCCGGTCCAGTGATGCCGATACCAAGTATGGCCTCGTGTTTTGATCCATCCATGAATACGAGTGTTTTGTAGCTATCGAGATGGGCGTACTCGTTGTCAGTGCAAGAATTTCAGCCGGTACCAATCAGTGACATCTGATTTATTTTCCGAAAATAATTGCTTGACCTTTGGTTGACTGTGTGTCCAGAATGACCTAGCAGATGGTCCAGTTGCAGTTGTCGGTATTGTGAGGTTAAGATCTGAAAGAGCTGTGACGATCATGCATAATAAAATGCTGGGATTAGCTAATTATGAGCATTTTTAAGTATCTAAAAAATAAATGGTGCCTCTAACCAGCAACTATATTGTCATACCTATTTTAACCGATACTCTTAATGTCAAACACATGCAAAAGAACCTTCAGCTGGAGTTATTCCGTCGTTCTATCAATTTCCACCCATCATTAAACTTGTATGAACTCCAGATTATTGCAATCACACCGTTAGCAATGGACTCGTGGATGTACTATCTATGATCACATTCAGCAACCCATCCATCCACCTGAAGCATCATTCTTATCTAGGTACCTTGGTGGATACCTACATACCCATAATGTAGGTGTATATGGCGCACATTAGTCCACATGTAAAATGAGCCAAATGAAACTGCTAACTCACGATCCGATGACAGAATGTAGTCAGCAATACAACGTATGCATTGTAATTGCTGTTGCTCATGAAAACAGTATCATCCGCCTTCCCCGGCCATTTAAAATGAGCTTATATATACTACGCCTGGTAGGTAATCGGTGTCACCGAAACTGGCGCACATGCTCCTTGCAAATGAACCAGGTCGTCGTGACACTGCCTCTGACGTCATCATGTGTTCAGAAGAGTTCCCAATTGATACAAAATGTTGCAACCCACGTGCATGTAAAATTAACTAACTATGATCGTACCGGTAAGTGTACTTCGATTGGAAACAGTATGATAATAACTGTCAATTTACTTTTATTATATAACTTTGCAGATGAACACACTAGCAGTGCCCAGCCACTTTCCAGGATAATTGTTTACCATCACTCGGCAGCAGATTTTTATTGCTACATTCGAGAAGTCAGATTTCGTAAGCTAACACAATATGATTAAGAAATGCTAATCAGATAACAACGCTTCTTTTTAGATCTTACTACAAGATATACGGTTTTTCCTTGTTGAAAACTAGCCAACTGTATCCTTAAAACATGCGTGATACCGTCAAATTTGCATCGAACTGCACTTCAACATGAAGCTGGCAGCGTTTCTGCCCAATAGCTATAGAGATATATGTTCAAAGTATAGGAAGAGATGACAAAATTTTTATCATGTAGTGATCCGGGAAGGGAATTGGAAATCACCATCGCCAAATGGAATATGTAATTAAAATGTTGCAAGATCATATTCTGCAGGATATTTCAATGATAGTTCATCCTGGTTCACGTTGAAAGTACACCAATAAAAAATGTTCCCCCATATATTAAAAATAACGCAATATAGTCAAATTCGAAGCAGTCGGAGACAAATCAAACAATGGCTGTGCAGGCGGTGAGGGGCCAATGAATATCTTGAAATATGAGGTTAAGCAGGGCATGCATGGCCTGAGGTAAGAACTAAGTGCGAGTTTTACAGAAGTCTAGGATAATAGCGGTCATGAGCAATTTTACGGGCATTGGCTGCTTCAAAAAAGTAAGGTCATTACCACTAATTGATGGTAAGTTGCACAGGTGTGAGATTCCTCATACATTCCTACCTACACATGGCTGTGCTTGGCTGTCAACCCATAGATGTGTTTCATTGAATGTGCAACGTCCTGGGTAGGTGCCTAGATGGACACTGCAAGGTGTGTAAGGCTTGTCAATCACACTGAGATAAAACGAACTACTTTAGGTTTCGGGTCTGGCATGACAAGTTTGTGTTCTAGCGCGTTGAACCTGGTAGCTACCTAGGTTTATTTTAAGTACGTGCCCATTTTGTATCGGGTAATTACACTCATCTGCATGCGATCAAGGTGGGTAATTTTGATAGTTCACTTCGAAGCTCATGCTACATTTATCTTATTTGATTTGTTAATAGATGTCCTTTTCTTGTATGCTTTGTTCGTGCTCATGCACCATGAGCTAACAGGTTAGAGGACTACCCAGCATGCATATGTCACCTGAAGTGAAATTGTTATTTTTGGTGATATATAATGCTGCTAATTAAAATGCGACTTCACATTTCATACCAAATGTTAATCTAGGTTGTTCTATGTTCTACTAGCTAAGCTGTTGCATAATTCCCATGGTCAAAGTGCATCTTACTTAATTACTGCATCCAATAAGGTTTGAAATATGTGGCATTTTTGAAAACGGATTGGATATGGATATCTGCAGCTGGTATGGATATGGATATGGATTATATTTTTCCCACGGATATCGATTGAACCTGATTTGCAATTGTAAAGCCGTGCTATGCTATATTCACCATGGCCACAGTCGCTACGCAGGGTATTGTGCCTTGGGGACACACTCCTCCAGGATTCACATTATTGCAAGTAGTACGGAATGTGGTGCGATATGACAAAACATATTGGGAATCAGCACACACGGTAGAATATCAACAAATCACTTACTTTTTGGGTAGTTTTACAGCCCCGGTAATGTTTCGATGGGAGCCACCGCCATCTGCGTCGATGGCCAGGCATCTCATGCACCAGGCCAGACGGAAACAGAGCTGTTCCGTCTGTTTCCGTGCAGGGGACGAGTGGTATAGGAGTAAGATGCTCGTCTCACAATCGAAAGATTGTGGGTTCGAGTCTCACCTGTCGCTACTCTTCGCCCGCGACCAATCGGCGTGAGAGATTGGCGACGCTATATGACTCAGCGGTCGACGTGTCGTAAAACCAATAACCAACCTGTTTCCGCGCAGCTGCTATCATCAGCAGCTCTGCTGATAATAGCCGCTGCACCACCATCTGCGCCGGTGGCCAGGAGTCTCCTGTGCCGGGCCAGACGGAAGCAGCTGCTCATAATAGCCGCTGCATCGCCATCTGCGCCGGTGGCCAGGAGTCTCCTGTGCCGAGCCAGACGTGAACAGATGCTGATAATAGCCGCTGCACCGCCATCTGCGCCGGTTGTTAGGGACGCTGCAAGCCTGACTACGGCGCAGATCGTGCGGCATCCCCCGTCCTCAAGGTCGACACTGGGCTGGCGGTGCGTTGCACCTGGTCTCTGTGGAGGCGGTCGGCACATTGTCATCCGAGAGAAAGCACTTGTGACCAAAGCCTGGCAAACGAATAGATAAGGCGGAGCGAACAGGACCGAACGCAACGGTTTTTGCTGGAACAGAAGCTTTATCGGTAGCGTCGAAACATTAACATAAATTGTATTATCTGAACCATAACTTTTTCATTAATCAAATTTGTGCGAGCAAGAAATACTTCATATTTCGTCAAAGCCACGAAGGGCATATTAGGCACGAGACACGGAGAGCGCATATCAAGTCACGACATATATTACCTTTGTTAAACAGCACCCACGGAAAAGGATTATGTGACCATGCGCAGAGCCAGCGTTGCAATATGAAATCTCTTCGACAGTGCACATGCGCTAATCATCTTACTCTGTGCATCCAAAAGCTAATTTTGTGTGCGGTTAAGTTGGTGCTTCAGTGGTTAGCCTGCTGGGCCGGAAGGGTGGTTAGGTCGAGGTTGCCAGTATTCAGCCACGGTGTCGTGTTGGCTGATAGTGTTTACCCGATCGTTCCTCGTTTGTGTTCAATCCAGCTCACCCCACAATTTAACACGATACCGAAGCAAAGGATTCCGGCCAGAATTGCATTGACGACACCATGAATATTGGTTTCGAGTGCCGCACAACAATTATCTGATGTCGCATGTCTGCTCGAGCTCTGCTCGAACTGGTCGCATTTGTACGGCAAGTGCTCGAATTGAATGTTCATGCTCATGCATTCATGAATCTTCTATGGTGTGGGTATCGTGATTAACAGTCACACCATAAAATGTATAATTATTGTTTCTAATCAAGCAAACAACCAGCTAAGGCTGACAGGCAGAAAATATTTCATTATGTACGTTAAAATCAAAGTCGCGCGAATGCGGAGTAGGCAAACGGGGTCCGTATGTGAGTAGACTACGTAGCAAGTATTACCGTATGCACAAGGAAGCTTGTAGGGGATGGGGTTACGCGTATTGGCAGAGCATATCACTAATCGCCAGGCGTCGAGCAGAGTTTTCGGCGGGACTCGGCATGCAGCAGACAACTACGACGGCAAGCTCACCTCACCTCGCCAACTCACTGGGCAGCCGTCCACACGACTGCACAAACCAAGCTAACCACGAGCCGGTGAGCTGCACAATAGTCAGCTCACGTGCGATGGCAGAAGGCCTATTATCAACAACCGGTGCCTATTTTTATCAACAGGGATATAACGTTGCTCGGGTCAAAGTAGATCCTCCAAAACCTACCACGATGACATTTTCTGGCTCGCAAATAATTGATCAAACGTGGGTCAGGCATTTTCCGAAGGGTTCAGCAAATTCCTAAGCACACTATACCAACAAACTCAAAAAAGGCAGCATCAGGTTCGGTGCGTGAAGTGCATGGTAGCGGCCATAGCGCGGCCCGCGCCGTCCACGGCTAGCCGGACAATGGGTGTCTCGCGTGCGTGCCGGTCGTGCTCCGTCTGCGCTGACGTCGCTGGCGGACACAGTCGGAACGGGGCTGAGTTGTGATGCGCACCTGTGCCATAGTGCGGCCCGCGCTGTCCACGGCCAGCCGGACAGTGGGCGTCTCGCGTGCGTGCCGGTCGTGCTCCGTCTGCGCTGACGTCGCTGGCGGACACAGTCGGAACGGGGCTGAGTTGTGATGCGCACCTGTGCCATAGCGCGGCCCGCGCTGTCCACGGCCAGCCGTACAGTGGGCGTCTCGCGTGCGTGCCGGTCGTGCTCCGTCTGCGCTGACGTCGCTGGCGGACACAGTCGGAACGGGGCTGAGTTGTGATGCGCACCTGTGCCATAGCGCGGCCCGCGCTGTCCACGGCCAGCCGTACAGTGGGCGTCTCGCGTGCGTGCCGGTCGTGCTCCGTCTGCGCTGACGTCGCTGGCGGACACAGTCGGAACGGTGCTGAGTTGTGATGCGCACCTGTGCCAGACCGCAGTCGTTCGCTAGTCGGCTGGTGGCGTCGCAGTCCACTGTCAGCACTGGAAGACTGGCGTCGGCGCTGGTGCGCGGCCCAGCTCCCTCAGGTCGGTCAATGGCAGTGATGGTGTGGAGTCAGATGGAAATGCTGCGGGTGTTCCCTCAGGGAAAGGTGACTCCGAGTACAGCCCTGCTCGGCCCGATCGGTTAAGTTCGGAAGACACGATGGATGCTGGACACATCTTGCATGGCTGGCATCGGCAACTTGTCGCTGGTCTCTCCGAACACTCATGTCTGCCACTGTCACAGGAGCTGGTCTTGTGCCACACCTGGGAACGTAATTCAGTCGCCAATGTTGTGAGATGACGGACAGTTCTGTCGGGCTCATAGGCATGCTATGAAGGATACCATTCGATTCCTCGGGCAGCTTATGCTAGATACGGTAATTATTCTAAAGAAAAATCAGTAGCGGCAAGGGAAACACGAATCATTTCTATTTTCATTCCAAGATACGCTGGGTCTGCGACCAAGAGTACACGTCATGATCAAGATGTATTGTTGTCCTAGAAAATTTATTAGAAAATATGAGGCTGGGAGTTACAACGCCTTGCTATACGACGTACCACTGTTTTCCCTCCAGACAATGATCGGATGGAAAACACTGGTACCTGCGATCTTGACCGGTGATTCACCTTCTGACGGACCGTCATGTGATAAACTCGAAGACCAAGTCGTGCTCTCTGCCATATTATCGTAACGAGTACCATCTACTAGTCAGCATAATTAAGCGGTTCTCAGACTGGGTGATTGCTCCACTACTGTACTTAGCATTTTCGGTTCGGAAACAAGCGTTTGACAAGTTGAACTCCAAAGGCTGATCGATAAGGCCCCTTGTCTGACTCTTAGTAGTTTGCAAGAAGGATCACACGGTGATTTTGTACAAACATTGTGCTACTAAATGCCTGCACTCAATCTTGTCAAAAAAGCTAGGTTTGACAATTTGAGGATGACTTCTGCTGGCGATCGTACACCACGTCGCTGATCACACCCGCCGCCGCGGTGCCTAGGGTGGACGGGCTCTTGGTCACACCCGCCACCGCGGTGTTTAGGCTGGGCGGGCTCTTGGTCACACCCGCCGCCGCGGTGCCTAGGGTGGACGGGCTCTTGGTCACACCCGCCGCCGCGGTGTTTAGGCTGGGTAGGCTCTTGGTCACACCCGCCGCCGCGGTGTTTAGGCTGGGCGGGCTCTTGGTCACACCCGCCGCCGCGGTGTTTAGGCTGGGCGGGCTCTTGGTCACACCCGCCGCCGCGGTGTTTAGGCTGGGCGGGCTCTTGGTCACACCCGCCGCCGCGGTGTTTAGGCTGGGCGGGCTCTTGGTCACACCCGCCGCCGCGGTGTTTAGGCTGGGCGGGCTCTTGGTCACACCCGCCGCCGCGGTGTTTAGGCTGGGCGGGCTCTTGGTCACACCCGCCGCCGCGGTGTTTAGGCTGGGCGGGCTCTTGGTCACACCCGCCGCCGCGGTGTTTAGGCTGGGTAGGCTCTTGGTCACACCCGCCGCCGCGGTGTTTAGGCTGGGCGGGCTCTTGGTCACACCCGCCGCCGCGGTGTTTAGGCTGGGCGGGCTCTTGGTCACACCCGCCGCCGCGGTGTTTAGGCTGGGTAGGCTCTTGGTCACACCCGCCGCCGCGGTGTCTAGGGTGGGCGGGCTCTTGGTCACACCCGCCGCCGCGGTGTTTAGGCTGGGCGGGCTCTTGGTCACACCCACCGCCGCGGTGTTTAGGCTGGGCGGGCTCTTGGTCACACCCGCCGCCGCGGTGTTTAGGCTGGGTAGGCTCTTGGTCACACCCGCCGCCGCGGTGTTTAGGCTGGACGGGCTCTTGGTCACACCCGCCGCCGCGGTGTTTAGGCTGGGCGGGCTCTTGGTCACACCCGCCGCCGCGGTGTTTAGGCTGGGTAGGCTCTTGGTCACACCCGCCGCCGCGGTGCCTAGGCTGGACGGGCTCTTGGTCACACCCGCCGCCGCGATGTTTAGGCTGGGTAGGCTCTTGGTCACACCCGCCGCCGCGGTGCCTAGGGTGGACGGGCTCTTGGTCACACCCGCCGCCGCGGTGTTTAGGCTGGGTAGGCTCTTGGTCACACTCGCTGCCGCGGTGTTTAGGCTGGGTAGGCTCTTGGTCACACCCACCGCCGCGGTGTTTAGGCTGGGCGGGCTCTTGGTCACACCCGCCGCCGCGGTGTTTAGGCTGGGCGGGCTCTTGGTCACACCCACCGCCGCGGTGTCTAGGGTGGGCGGGCTCTTGGTCACACCCGCCGCCGCGGTGTTTAGGCTGGGCGGGCTCTTGGTCACACCCGCCACCGCGGTGCCTAGGGTGGACGGGCTCTTGATCACACCCGCCACCGCGGTGCCTAGGGTGGACGGGCTCTTGGTCACACCCACCGCCGCGGTGTTTAGGCTGGGTAGGCTCTTTGCTTCTTTTTGTATAGATCTATTGACTACAAAGCCTTTTTTCGTGGAAAAGTGTTACCATTGCGCAGCATAGACATGTTAAAAATGTGTGCAGCAGGTACGCATCTAATAAGAATCATTTTGGCCTGCGTCGACATCCCATTTGGTAGGGCAATGCGAAAAATAAGGCCGTAGGATATTTATCGGGCTGCCGATATCTAGGTGAACATAACAGAAAGCAAGTGATATACACTCACTATCATCGATTCCCACCGACGCTGTCTTGAAATGCTAGCAATGTTTGTCTCGCATTGGTATGTAGTGCGCTACAATAGCAACACCAATTAACTTCAGTATGCGGGTACGAAATGGCATAGCATCAAAGTCTTCGAGAGCGGTCAGATACGATCGAGATAAAAGTACATCCAAAACTCACCTTGAAATAATGCAGATGGCGAGTACGTGGGCATCGCAGTGGCAGTTGCAAGAATATACAGTTCGGCTGCATAATGCATAGGATTTATTGATTTGCAATGCCTTCAAGTACCTATTGGCTGACGAGTGACTGCTGTGTTCGCTAAGACATTCCCTTCTTCAAAAACCTCACTTAACACATTCATATTTATATTTCCTTTCTTGCAATGGACGTTCCTTTGTCCAATAGAAGTTCATTGATGACTTACTTAGCATCAAGAGCGTTGCGTTGTATTACTGCTAATAATAGTACGACTTGACTCCCAGATCTGTCCCAGTTACAGCATATCGAGTGTACCTAAGTTGTAGCACATGATGGAATACATTATGCTTTCAAGCCACATAAAGATGAGTGTCACATTGCCATTTGAATTTTGTTCCAGCATAATTGCACAACCTATGTTTTCAAGAGATTATTTGGTGGAGGTTCTATTGGAGTATGCTTCATATATGTCGACACCTTATATTGACATCCCAATTTCTCATCTTTCACTTCCATGATGACATCAATGGCGCTGTATGAACAATTCCCAATTATAATACCTCCCGATATTTTTCAGATTCGTCTCGGTAGTATTCTGATATCAAGTCCTCGAATTGTAAGATAGGAATGTCTTCTGGTTCTTTGTACTTCTTTGTTCTGCCGGTGCCACATGCTTCAGTGTTATCTACTAATGTGAACTCACGTAACTGATAGATTAGATATAGGTATAAAATAACCGCGGTATGGAGGCTACACAGTATTAGTATTATACAGTATTATATGGGGGCTACAGCTTATCAGTACCCATTCTTGTTGTCGGCAAGCATGCACTGGCAAAACAATAATCTTCCAAATAGATAAAAGTGTTCGACTCAATTTCCAATTGATGTCATAAATGTAAAAAGCACGTATTCGGACCTCATTTACTTTTGCAAGTAACACAATTCCTATTCCATCTATGGGATGCTTTTTCTGCGACAATTTGCAAACTGGTTCGAGCATTATCAATCTAATCGTACTGCCTAATTGTCGGCATTGGTACCTTCTCAGGATATACGTGTGATGAATGTACAACAAAGTAGCTCATTTGAGTTATACTGAATGTTACATGATGAGCCAGAGTCCTTGTCAAAAGTACCTGATTGCACTCTGGATAATGGGCACATGGAATCTAATAGAAACAGTGCAATGCAATATGCTTAACTTTGGATCACCCAACCAAATACACTTTACGAATTCAGTACTAGTCCGGTCCATTAGTCCACCCGCGACCAGCCGGCGTGAGAGGTTGGCGACGCTATGTGACCCAGCAGTCGAATGCGTCGTAAAAGAATCCGAGCACCTACCTACCAACCTTCATGACGGTGGCGTATGTAGTAGTCAAGGCCCAAACGTTGATGGGTCACACGGTGGCCAGACCAGGCATTTGCATTGTCCAGGCAAGCCATTGTATTTGTCTGACCAGCCAGCCTACCCATTGGTTCAAGTTTCAGGATTCGGTATCAAAGGGCCACTTCCCGACGTCTCCGCCTCCATGAATGCGCAACTGCTTCACGAATATCGCATCTTATTACACTGCGCCGCATCGGCTTACTCGCAGGGCGCATCCGCTGAGGTACAGATTCCAAAGTAAAGTTGTTCTGAGAAGCCCCGACCATGGGTGCAGTGATATGCGGGGAATGCAAAGCATTTAGCATTACTGACCGTGGGTACGTCAGTGTACCACATAAAAATGCATCACCTTTTACATTATGTAGCGATATTCACACAATTATATTGCGCTGAGAGCCCCATCGTTATATACACCGTTGTTACTATGTCGTTTCACGTAATTTTTGTTTCGCGATTTCCATTCAAATAAAATCGGGATCACAAGATCGCAAAAACCTTAATCCCAGGATTCGGGATTCATCTCAGTCCCGGCATCCCGGGATCCCAATCCCGGGATTAACATCCTTAGTACTGGTGCTGTACTGATGCTGTACTGATGCTGTATTGGTGCTGTGCTGGTGCTATAGTGGTGCCATACTGATCCAGTACTGGTGCTGTGTGTTTGCTGCAGTGGTGCTGTAGTCATGCTTCACGACTTGACAGGATCAGAAGCTCAGCAAAGAGGATACAGGTCAGCATGGTAATTGTTGAGGACAGGAATCACTCCACGCGTGCCATTTTGGAGTGAAAAGGAGTAGAACATTAATGCTAACAATGTGCCCAAAAGTGAAAATTATTTCTTGCTCGTTCACTGGATTTGTGAGATGTTTTGACACTGCACTGACACTGCACTGACACTGCACTGATACTACACTCACTGTACTTACACTGCACTGGCACTATAATGATACTGTAATGGCACTGCACTGACACTGCACTGACACTGCACTGACACTGCACTGACACTACGCTGATGCACTGCTTGGTGGCATTGACGTGCCGGCGACGGCTCTATTTTCACAACACAATTCTCCATATGGCCACGTCGCGGCTGCCCCGATGCCAGTCGCTTGAAGGACCTGGTAGTTTCTCTATGCTTGATGCGGTCTGAGTGGGAAGTCACCGTAGCCGGACATTTCGTTTTCATCGGAGACCACGTGGATGCCATTTAGTTGACCAGTCCTAGTTGTGTGCAGCGGAAGATGTGCGGACGTAAATGTCCGAGATCTGTGAAAACATTGCATTGCATTGCACTGGAACACCGAATTCACCCATGCCCGGCCTTCATAAATCCCCTCCCCTTCGCAGTATGCTTTGACCGTGAGTGCGGCTTAGCGTAGCCCGACACCGCTAAGCTAAGCTATTCTAAGCAAAATAGCTGTAGGCTTATTTGGCGCGGATGTAACTCCGTGTTCTCGAAATGCAAGCAAATCAAGTTTGGTTGGAACAAGTCCTACTACACAATGTCTCCAACTGGGGAACGTGCAAGAGGAAAGCAGAGCCCTCGCCCTCGATGCATGTCAACATTATTGAACACGGCTCGTGCACCCAAAAATAATGGACATGACTATCGCATGAGACAATTGGAATGCGCTGTAGGATATTGCTATCTGATGCACTGATGCAGCTGTGTGGAAAATGAATCCGGTTCTGTCAGTTCAAGATGACGCTTATTTTCCATTCAGTGCTCACTAAACCTCTCGAGTGATGTCGAGTCTGGAAGTTGACAACCGGACCATTATTGGCAGTTGTGTGTTTATGAAAACAGCATTTGATGAGAAAGGCTCCGATGTTATAGGTGGGGCGAATCCTGGTCTGAGATAGGCTTCTTTCCCGACCTGCTTGCTCCTACCCAACGGGAAGATGTGGCGAGATTTGGGCGCCGGTGCAGTTGTTTGGCTGTCATTTGAACATTGGGAAGAGGAAAACGAGGATCACAATCAAATGTAATCAAAACTGTATTCTTGTCTATGCGCTTTCATCGTTCGGTTAAGCAGATATCTCATAAACCGACTCACACAAAATGCGAAGTTGGTACCGCTGGCAGTGAAGAAGCGTTATGCGCGACGTGTAGAATGTCCAGATGACGTGCCGATCATCTGGCTGTTCAACGCGTGTGGCAATGGGTGGGACCAAATGGGGGGGGGGACCACGCAGGATCCAATGTTTAAAGTTGAACTTATTTGGAGAGGGGATGAGGCCCCTTAAATATATACAAATCGACACCCATGCGGCTCAGTATATCAGATTTAAGGAAAACACGGCATTCGCTCCCTTGCCTGAACTGCATCGCATGGCAATCCAAATACAAAACTGCACGGAGCATGTATTTACTCAGCTGCATCATGAGCTAAGATTCTTATGTACGAGAGCTGTGACGGCGTTAGCAACAACTGGGCAGAGTGGCGGCAGCGGGAGCTGCAGCGACGGCTGGGACAGCCGACCGCATCGCGGACAGTGAGTGATTCACTGCCCTGGAATGGATAGACAAAACCATATTTGTATATTCTCTTATTTGTAAGACAGTCTGTGTAACTTTGTCTCTGAGGATTCAAATCGGTCAACTGGTTCAATCAACAATTGGTCAGAAATCACGAAGTGTCACGAAATAATAGGTCATGGGGTCATTTTCTCATCTTCATATATTTTTTGGCACATACTATCATAATTGCATTCTTTGTACTTATACGATCTAACAAATGTATCGTAAAGTAAATTTGTGTCTGACGGTGTAGGAAATAGCAACCGCTATCTCCTATACGTTATAGGAATAACGGTTGAATGGAACCATGTTTCGTGACCTCTCAAAACTGCCCGAGGCTCTAACTCAAAACCCGTCGGTCGGGTCGGCCTATAAATTATACAGGCGGATTCGCAGCACCTGACTACCCTATAAGTTAGATTCGATGGTCGATTTGCCGTAGAATGCCCCAGCTGGCAACACTGGGTGTTAATACACCAGTCTGCCGACATATCGTGGCGACGCGTGTAACGCGCATTTTTCCTGCTACTCCTGACAAACATGTCTCTTCCACTAGCGTTTTTCAGCCTCACCCACACGAACCATACGACTGAACAGAAGTCGAAACTATCACGTCGTAAAATAACATCACAACTAAATAAATAATGTGGCCGGCAGACGGAGGTACGGATACAGCTAATGTGAACGTTTTGCTACTCTGTAACAGACGAAAGCTCTTTAAGACGGCAATGGGATGGTGAGGTACGCTGTCCGCACGTGATGCCCCCTTCCGCATCATGTACTGTGCACGAGGACGTAGCTAAAGTGTGACACCAAAGGCATGATCATTTATAGGAAGGTCTACGATAAGGAGCTTGCAAAAAATTAAGGCAAACTAGCGCAAGGCGATTATTTAGACCTGTTAGATACATCGTGCGTTACATAGAGCGATCATAGACTACTCTGGAGCCTAAATGAGGCTCTAAGCATATGAAGAAAAGCTTCAGTGACTAAAACCAGCAGCTTTCATGTTTTCCTTATCAATATGACTCCCGTATGTAAACAGTATTTATATATCCATTTAGGGTTCCGCCCACCATTGTCACTTCCTCAGTGCCCCGCACTGGCAGGTGCGGTCCCTTGGCCTGGAATATCGATGAGTTGCGTTGCGTCACCAGAAGACGTGGAGAATTACACACGTAACAAGGACACGTGACCAGTTTTGGCTCCGACTGCGTTCACTGGAACCTCCGGAGAAGTTTTTGTTCCGCACACAAGCTTTTTCCTATTAATTTACTGGTTTTACTGGCGACCACAGGCTGCGACCACAGGCTGAGATCACAGGCTGAGATCACAGGCTGCGACCGCAGGTTGAGGTCACAGGCTGTGACCTCAGGCTGTGGTCGCAGGCAGTAGCCTGACAGACCGTGACGTGACGTGGCGACGGACGTCCGGCCGGCGGCGGATCTGACGTAGTCGCATGTCCGGCGCAATCTCGACAGGGAGCGTAGTCACGGGCTCGCATCAACCCCCCCCCCCCCCCCCCCCCCCCCCTTTTACCACATCCACTAATATTCGTGCGACAGACCGTAGCGTGGTAAGCTGATTATCGTTGGCCATCTTACTGCCCTGGCCCGATTTGAGAGGACACCTGCTGCGCCGCCGTGTCAGACATGCCGCATCCTGTGCCGCACACCTTCGGCCAGGTTTTGTCAGTGGCCCAGTCGCTGGCTCCCGCACAGCTGACGTGAAGACCGTTGGCAGGAAATCAATGCAGAGGGTGCGTCAGGTTAGAAAGTGTGACGGCTGGGGGAATGTTTTTCTATGGCCGTGATTCGGATTAGTTCAGCTTCGATGAAGGTTGTTGATGATGCGCTTATACTGGTCATTTACGTCGCCTTCAGGTCACAACCAAGTGCAAGTAAGGACTGTGTATCCACGGTACCTTCTTATCTGTAGGATGTAGTGCGTACCTAAGGGACCTTCTCATATGTAGGTTGTAGTGTGTGCCTGCAGTGCCTTCCCATCTGTAGGCTGTAGTGCACCTTCCCATTTGTAGGCTGTTTTAGTTTGTATCGCTGGTTCGCGTTGAGGGTTAAGTTGCAATCAGGTTCGATACGCAGGCATGAGCATAGCCAGTGTGATGGACGGTGGAATGGTGTGTGGGTGGGGGGGGGGGGGTGTCACCGCCCCGTCGTAATTTGCATTAAACCTAGTGGCGTTGCATGGGAAGAATCGATTAAAAGGCTTTCCTCCACCCCATCCCGAAATATCCCAGCTTCTCGGTAGCACTATTACATGTGGCTACTTATCAACCTGCACACATCCATATCTGTCTAACTATGCATGGATGAAAATAGCTTAATGGGCACTTACCTTGCCTTATTAATATCATTGAAGCATCATGAATCACTCAAGCCATGGTCATAAGCGCACACTTGGCCTGGTAAGTTTTAGCATTTCATTGTGCTAATGAGGAGCATGGCTTGGGTTCATGGGCCACGCCAAAGAGGGATGAGGTATTGCTCCTACTCCAACCCTACCCAAATAGAACGAGGTATATGCTTAATATTGCCCATGGTATAGCATGGAAATATTCAGTCTGTGAACTCTCCGTCCCCCATATCCGAAGTCGATGAAAATAAATGTCTGATACGTACCTCCATCACCAACCCGTGGAATGAACATATATATATATATATATATATGACGCGGGATAAGCGGATTTATTTTCGTTTTCATTCATCGCCGGCTTGCATCTCAGTTATGTTTAGCAGATGAAAGTAAACCATTTATTGGAATATGTTAAACGTTCCCATTAATTCTGAGTAATGGGGACCCGGGATCTCCATTACCTCCCATCATACTTATTTCATTATTACGACGAAGCGTATAAGTCAAATAGAGTCTGGGCACGCTCAGCCTGTCCTGCAATGCCGCCGGACGACCCGGTCTGGGCCAAAATGACGGTGACATCGCCGGATCAGTTTATCTGTGCTATGTGTGGCCTTGGGGAAAGGCTTGGGATGCTCAAGATCATGCATACAATGGACACGCACCGTTGCGATGCTGAAAACACCCAGATCGCGAAGGTGGATTTGCACCAAAATATATCGATAGCCATGGGTGTAGCCACCGTTTCGAAATTGGGGGGGGGGACAAACCAGGGACGCGATAAGTTTGGACAAGACAGAGGGATAGCCCCCCCCCCCAAAAAAAAATCCTTGGATTTTAGCCCCTTCTTTTTCAATGTCTGGCTTTTAGATTTGCCATTGCTAAAAATGATATTTTGCTGACAAAGTGGGCAAGTTTGCGTTATGGGGTTTTGGGAATATTTCTTCAGAATACCATGCTTATGAATGTGACTAATATGATAGGACCACTTATTTTCTGTGCAAATGATTTTTTGTGTGTGAAATTTTCGAACTTAAAACCTAAACTAACCCAACCTAACCTAACCTAACCTAACCCGTTTGTTTGCTTTATGGAGGCAAATGCGTGTAAACACTTTTATTGTTACCATCTTGAAGCACAATAATACCGAAAAGTTTCCAAAAATTTGAACAAAATTTGTCCACAAAAGATTGAATTTGTTTTCTTCAAAAGCAGCTTAGGTTAGGTTAACACGCGCCCTGGAGGGCCTCTGAAAATTACGCGCACTGGAGGGGGGGGGGCGGTTTCCGCCCCCCCTAAGATCTCGGCTCCTAGTGAAGCTAGAGGAACGAAATTCGCAGGGTTGATGGGTATGGTAGTGAACTCTATTGTGTGCAAATTTCATGACCTTAGGCCAATATCTTCAAGGTCAAATGAGGTCAAATTTGCAAAATTTCTGATATTGCGTGCCTTGGCTTGTCATCGTTATTGATCGCTGTGATTGTATTTAAATGCTCAAAAATGGGCATCAATGATGTTATGGACATTACTAATGATGCAATGCAGATGCTGGACCCAACATTTGACCTCAGGTCACCTATATAGCACCACTTTATCAGGTCATTTACCTGTTCCAGTTACCGAAACCGGGCCGCCCGCCCGACTGCTCCGTCGGGCAGCTCGGAGCAATCGGCTTCGTGAAGAAAGGAGTGAAGTACATGAATAAAGTATGGAAACGCAATGACAAACAGTACAAATGACAAACAGTAGTGCATTTATGACAACATTCCAGTTGATCAAGTTTGGTTCCATTAACCTGTCATGAACTTGACCTGACTTGACCTCGGTGACCTAACATGATCTTGAAACTAACTTATCTTGATGATCTTGAAACTTGAATCATATCAATATACATCAAACAAGTCGTTAGTGTTGCCAAGAACACTTCCCTTTTGCGAATATACGGGAAGCGCATCAGCACCGATTTTTGTGGTCTGGCGCTGAAAATATTTTTTGACTTTAGTGGCCCCTGACTTGAAATTTTCGCTCGATTTCCATTTTTCTTGCTTTAAACGACGCGCCGGTCATTTCTAAGCAGGTACGCAGAAAATTGCGTATATCGACGGGTAAAATCTGCAGTTATTTACGAAAAACCGGAGGGGTGGGCGGATTTCGCCCCCCCTTCCAGTGCGCGTGTTAAGTTAGACTAGGCTGGGTTAGGTCTCTTTTTTAATTTTGAAAATTTTCAGAACATAAATTGCTTGACATTTTTTCCAATTCTATTTTTTTGATTTTTTTTTCTCCAAAGGTAGGTTAGGCTAGGTTAGGTTATTTTGCTTTTCAACATTTCTTTTTGTGGAATGTTACCTAACTCAAAGCCCCTTTTTTGGCATAATTTTGCTAGCAACCTGAAAAGTAAGTATTTGCACAGAAAATAAGTTGTCCCGTCATCTTAGTCACCTTCATAAACATGATATTCCGAAGAAAAATTTCTCTTTTTTAAACACCATATACTGCAAATTTACCACAAAATGTTCCGCCAAAATTAGCAAATTCCACTCCTTATCACTGCCTATGAACGTCTAGCTTTATGTTGTATGTGCTGGGCCCGATTTCACAATCACCATACAGCCATGCTGTAAGTATGTTAAAGGTTGCCCTCTTGTAGCAGGAAGAATATTAAATATCGGACGATGATTTTATTGTAGTAAATATGGACATTCAACAACCTTGCCCATGCTTTCCTGTTTTACGGGGACACATTTCGATGCAATGACAACCAAAGCGGATAAAGGGTGTAACACTGAAGGGATGTGCCCCCCACGTGGAAGGTGGCGACCCTCAGGCCGGGAAAAGGCGCCCCTCTGAAAAGGTTCCAGTGTATCCTCTCGAATTTTTCAGCCAGAGACCCTCTTGGATGAATGAAAATGAAATGAATGAAAAAGACACCCTCTTGGAAGGAAAGTCGCCCCTTCGGAAAGGGCCGAGTGCATCCCGCACCCTCGAATTTTGCAGCCAGAGGTGCCCCTCCAGGTGCTTTCGCAGTGGCGCCGCTCCAAAGAAATGGCGCCCCTCCAGACAATTCCTGGATCCGCCCCTGATTACAACATTGTTATTTCGTGGTTATGAACTCAGGCTGGTTATAAAATTGTGCGTATGTACGTGTGGCTTCTCTTCCAAATTTGTCAACTTTCGTTGAACCATTAAGAGGAAAGCGGACAATTTGAAGGAAAAAATGTATGTCCGGAACAGCAATGTGGCGGTGTAAATTAAAAACCAGCGATGAGAGCGCCGTCCGAGCGGGTTATGACGGATTTCTTGGGGGAGCTCCAAGTCATATAGGACATGAGTGCCTGCTATCACAGCGGCTGCAAACAAAAACAGATTTGATCCTCCTATTCTTATTACACTCAATCATTGTACACACACACTGGACCTTCGACACCTGTGAAATTATTTCGAGATCTCAACATTCTGATACCGTACGGCAAGCCACGTCGAATGACACCCACATAATGCAAATTGAAGCCATAGCGACGAAACGCGAGGATTTTGAAAAAAAAATAAAACTAACCTTTGACCTTGAGGCTTGACCTGACATGTCCCGGGTTGAAATGTTGCTCGAGGGTTGCCCACGGGCTATCTTATCTCTTGATGTCAAACATGGGTAGCTTTGGGAGAAAACGAAGAAACACGTGGCCACCGAAGAAATAAGCTCGACCATTGACTTTGAAAATGAATGTAATTTCTGAACAGTTTCCTAGAGTACCTCACGACACGTCGGATGACTCTCACTTCATTAAAATTAAAGACATAGCGACGAGGCGCGAGGACTTCAAGCAATTTATGCTATCCTTCGATCTTGTGGTTTGAAATTGACATGTTCCAGTTTGAAATGTTACTCGAGGTGCACCACGGGCTATTGCTTGATACCAGATGTGGGTAGGTTAGGGCAACGAAAAAAATACGAGGCGACCAAAGAAATCAGTTTGGCCCTTGACCTTTGAATTAGTTCGATTTGGTAAAACTATAATACGGCAAAAGCCGCGTCAAATGACACTCACTTGATGCAAATTGAACCCATAGCGACGAATCGCGATGACTTTGAAAAATCCAAACTAGCCTTTGACCTTGAGGTTTGACCTTGACATATCCAGATTTCAAAATGTTATTCGATGGTTTGCCATGGGCTATCGCTTGATAGTGGTTCTGGGTAGGCTTGGGCGAATCCCCACACACACAAAAAAAACGTGAAGCGACAGAAGGAATCAGCTTGAATGTTGATTTAGATGATTTCGAACTATCAACTTTTTGATACCGACCGCACAACAAGCGACGTCGAAGGACATCCATTTTCTGCAAATTGAAGCCATAGCGACCAAACGCGAGGTCATCGAAGAACTCAATCAAATCTTTGACCTTGTCATGTCCCGGTTTTAAATGTTAATCAAGTGTTCACCGCTGGTTATTGCTTCATACCAGATTTGGATGGGTTTGAGCGAAAACGAAATAAAATTGAGTTGACCGGATGATCAGCTTAGCCTTAGCCCTTGAAAAATCATTCAATTGCTTAGCTTTCTGTTACCGCATAACAAGCCACGTCGAATGACGCCCATTTGATGGAAATTGAAGCGATAGCAACCGAACCTTGCGTTCGGTCGATATCGCTTCAATATCGCTAACTAATAAATCAAGCTAACATTTGACCTAGAAGTTTGCTCTTGACATGTTCCGGTTTGAAATATTGCACCATGGTTCACCACAGGCTATTGCTTGATACCAGATTTGGGCAGGTTTGGGTGAAAACGAAACAAAATGGGAGGAAACCGAAGAAATCGGTTTGCGTTGGACCTTGACCGTTAAGGTGGTGATGCGAGACCTATGTAGTTGCTTCCAGCGTGTTCAGTGCAAGCAGAAGTATTTGTGGTAATTGATTCCAACGATTATAAACCCGTCGCTGAATGCCGATCCCAATACAAATACGCCTCTAGAGAACACGTCGTTGAATAGGAATACGAATACGACGTTAACTTAACGTACTTACTTAAGGCTGCCCATGACTCCCATCCTGGTCTTGAAGATGCCCAAGGACACCCAGAGTCACGTTTGTTCAAGATATGTAATATATGCGCATGGGAATGCAATCTAAGACTATAATAAAGTCTTGCGATAATGCAAAGTTGTTGCCTGGCAAACCACAATTTTCCACCAAAGCGAAAACACAAGATGGCCAAGGTTCGTGTTATTCAAGAATGGTCTGGAAGCAGAAATTTATAACGTTTACTGATTTAGGATTCGAAGATTTTGTGACGACAGACAGCCTGTGAAACTCGTTGGTTGGCTTGATAGGCTTCTAGTATTTTTGGTGAATATCTTGCATACATATTTTCACTTTATAAATGATTAGGTATAATTTTGCGGCGATGATACTCAGGTAGCTGAGGCTTGCGAGGGGGGGGGGCAAGGAAAAAATTGAGGGGGACAAATCGCTACTTTTCAGGAATTGGGAGGACATGTCCCCCTCCCCCAGTGGTTACACCCATGTCGATAGCTCTGTTTTTGAACACATTTCGGTTTGACCTTGTGGCAGTTTCCATTGACCGGATCGCGTGCTATGGCTATCAGCTGTTCTCTTTAGCATCTACCAGATCCTAAAACGTCAGGAAAGAGCATCCAGTAGGAAAAATGGCTTTGGACCTTTCAGAGCATGTGTAATAATGCATTAAAACTCCATTTGACACCATGTCGGACACTGAATCGAAATATTTCTTGGAACATGATATACGTGCGACTGCTCACGTGTCGAACTGGGTCCTATCAGGCCATACGTAGCAATAATCGGTGGTCCCATTTTATTCCATTATCTCACGAACTAGACAGGCAATGGCTGCACACCATCGTTTGATGCGTCTCGA